>SJYC01098801.1:0-15817 GCA_006408675.1 Madoqua kirkii | reverse complement strand
AGATGAGTGCAATTGTGCAGTAGTTTGAACATTCTTTGGCATTGCCTTTGTTTGGAATTGGAATGAAACTGACCTTTTCCAGTTCTGTGGCCACTGCTGAGTTTTCCAAATTAGCTTCCATATTGAGTGCAGCATTTTCACAGTTTCATCTTTTAGGATTTGAAACAGCTAAATTGGAATTCTATCACCTCCACTAGAGTCACAAAAAGTCAGACGCTATTGAGTGACTTTCACTTTCACTTTCTATTAGCTTTGGAGATGATGATCAAAGGAATATGGTGGAAAAGGCATCAAAGCCTCTCACTCCCCTTCTATATTACTAGAAAACTACAGCACAGGCTACCTGTAAGAGATGGTACAAGCCACAAGATTATCTGTAGTACTAGACCAAAACCTCAACTTTTGGATGTTCTAGCTCAAGGCAAGACCTTTAACCAATTAAGAAGCTTCTCAAGGGATTTTATAGTGTATTTATTCTTTCCATTGATTCTCTACTCTTCCCTAGAGTTAATTCTACTTTCACATGGAATCCCCAGATAAGATTGATTATTAGACTTTATAGATGGCCCCTAAAGTCATTATAAACTGATTATCCAGAATACTGATAGAAAGCTGATAAACAGATGTAATGGTTAGTGGTATATTCTCATTAGGTAGTTATGCATGAACTTGGATATATCCTCTGCCTATAAAACCTAAGCTTTATAATCCTACATGAAAACATCTGTTTTTTTGTTTCAATCTGGAATACCCAGGTAGGCAGCCTTCAAGCAAATATCTCTTAAATCAGCTTAAATCAATAGAAATCCTTATGATACTATGATGCTTCTTTCCCAAGTGAAAGACGTTACAGATAGCAAGTTGAAACTGAAGAAAATAGTAGGAGGGAGTGATGCAGTCAGCACAGAAATGCAGTATGTATCTATATTGTTGTTGTTCAATCGATAAGTTGTGTCCCGCTCTTTACAACCCCATGAACTGCAACATACCAGGCTTCCCTGTCCTTTACTATCTCCCAGAGTTGCTCAAACTCATGTTCATTGAGTTAGTGATGCTGCCTAACCATTTCATCCTCTGCTGCCCTCTTCTCCTCTTGCCCTCAAAGTTTCTCAGAAGCAGAATCTTTGCCAATCAATTGACTCTTCTTTATCAGGTGGCCAAAGTATTAGAACTTTAGCATCAGCATCAATCCTTCCAGTGAATATTCAGCATTTATTTTGATTGACTGGTTTGATCTCCTTGTTTCCAAGGGACTCTCAAGAGCCTTCCCTAACACCTAAAAAAGCATTAATTCTTCAGTGTTCAGCCTGCTTTATGGTTCAGCTCTCACATCTCTACATGACTACTGAAAAAACCATAGCTTTGGCTATATGGACCTTTGTTGGTAAAGTGATTTCTCTGCTTTTTAATATGCTGTCTAGATTTGTCATAACTTTCCTTCTGAGGAGCAAATGTCTTTTAATTTATATAGACATATCTAGAACATGCTATGATACTATTTAGTTAAACTTCAGTTTAATGCATTCAACATCAACCACATATTGAACATATACTATGAATTCAGGGCTGTAAACAGGCAGTAGATGTAATGATAAATATTTCACTCTTGCCTTGGAGAAGACTTCATCCAAGAAAGAGAGAAAATATCAGATATTTGCTCCAATAGTATAAGCATAGGAAGTTACAAGTACAGGGAAAAAAGCACCTTTTCCCCAGAAGAATTGGCTAAAGAATGGAAAACTCTAGTCTCTTACCCATTAGACAGGACATGCCTCCTCTGTTAACAATGAGAGAGGAAATATGGAAAGAATGGCTGGAATGTTTGTTTTTGCAAAAATCGACTGAAAAAACTGGGAAACCAAGAAAATAGGTGTTCTTTTCTAACATATGTGGCTAAAAATGATCAAATTAGAGTAAATTTAGTTCTTTTGTTGTTTGCTGGTAGGACAGAATGATTTCTATCACTTTTATGTTAAAACAAAAACAAACAATGTACCCACAGGAATTATGAAAAGACTTCAAGTCACCATGAAGAGAGCTAGCCGAAGATAGAGCTGACAGTGGAATAGAGCTAGATCCCCAGTAAACATAACTGACTGTGTACTGCCTTAACGTGTAACATTTCAGTTCAGTCAATGGCTTCATTTTATTAAGACAATTGAGGGTTTTTTTTTCCTTTAAACCACAGGGATGACAATGTTTTGTGACTGATATACAGAGCGATAGAAAATAAATTTCTTGAAAGATGTTTTAAATGCCCTTAAATATTTTTATGTCAAAATATATCATATATATTTTTATCAGATTACATACTGATATTATATATGTTAATAAACCTAGGATATGTGATGGCATGCTAATATTCTCAGGAAGCACAGGCAATGAGACTTGCTAATTTGTTTTACTTCTTATATCTTTGTGTTCTTTTTTCCTCACATTGAAACATTGCTTGTATTGGTCACTGGCAGAGGCAATCTGCCTAACTAGATGGGCCAGAAATCTAATCTGGTGTGACAAATGAAAGAGACATATAATTGGCTATGTTTCTAGAGTGGGACTGTTATAATTTTAAGCAATTGATGTTCTGAGAATAGCATTATATACAACACAAGTGATTACAATTACTGTGGGGAATCACTGAATGCTCTCTAATCTTTCAGTGGATTATAAAAATTAACAGAAACTTTTGGTAACTGGTATTTTATTCACATATGGTGATGATCTGAGTTTAGCTTCTTTGATGCAAAATGTTTCTAACCATAAAGCTATTTCTTACTGTGGAAAGTATCCATCTCTAAGTGTAATATGACTGCTCATTTTCCTTTGAGTATAAAAGCCTTTCACTTTAGATCATGTCAAATTCTCTTACCTGAAGTACCTCCCAAGTGTGCAGTCTGGGGCACTTATTTTGGTGACCTAGGTTCTATTACTCTGCTCACTTCGTGGCCTAGGAAAACTCCTAAAATCACTAATATTATTCTTTCAAATTCTATTGCTCATACACTTTCATATGTACCCTAATTTACCAGAAAACCAAACCCTTTGAGGTTTAAGGGAAGTCTAACTTTCATAGCTGAAAGTTGAGAGAAACCCTAAGTAGGCCATATAAAGAGTCACATACTAATCACTTCCTGGCTTGCATCTTAAGGAACTGATGAAATTTAGCCCAGACTTGGAAATGTCACTCTTTGCAAGAGACTGTGCTATACTACTGGTTATTTCTATCTTTTCATTCCTCCAATATATCTCAGAGTTGGCTCATTCTCCACTTCACTGTTTTAGTAGATTCTGTATGATTTGGCAGATGGAAAGACGCAAATGAGACAGTTTTCCATGTGCCCACGTTCACCATGTGCTTACAATTAAACTATGCTCTTTAGCATAGCCTGATTTACAGAAAACAACTTTTGATAATATATTCTGGATAACTCTGAAGCTGCAACACTGAAAATATCCACGAGATATTAATTCTCTATTATGTCCCCAAATACAAAATAATACTATAGCAAGACATAATAAATTTCCATAGCGTTGTAGGATCCTTAATGTAGAAGTGATCAGATAATTTGAAACACTCTAACAGAAGGAGAATTCTAATAATAATAACAACAATAAGATATATTAGTACACATTCAGTTTTTGCAAGGCACTGCATTAAGTGTACCATATACATTAAATTCTAATCTTTTCCACAAACTCTGAACATTTGTGATCACTATCTACTTTTTAGAGTGAGGAGTTTGAAACTCCGGCGATGTACCTGGCAAAAGAATGCACCAGAATTTGAATTCATTTTTGTTTCTCTATAAAGCATGTGCCTTTTAAATTATAGCACCAAGCTCAGCTTCAAACTAGTAGTGCTTTTAAAATTTCTTTGTCACAAATTATATAATGGGCAAGAAGTAGAATCATTGTCCTGTTTTAAAAAGAAATAGTTGGAATATAAGGACCCAAAAGAAGGTAACACAGATGTCCAATATGGCACCCCACTCCAGTACGCTTGCCTGGAAAATCCCATGGACGGAGGAACCTGGTAGACTGCAGTCCATGGGATCGCGAAGAGTCAGACACGACTGAACGACTTCACTTTGACTTTTCACTTTCATGCATTGGAGAAGGAAATGGCAACCCACTCCAGAATTCTTGCCTAGAGAATCTCAGGGATGGGGGAGCCTGGTGGGCTGCCATCTATGGGGTCGCACAGAGTCGGACACGACTGAAGCGACTTAGCAGCAGCAGCAGCTTGCTATTCTATTAAACTCTAAAAATTCTGTTAAACTCTAACAACAGAGGTCTTAGTTCAGGGTTGTCAGGCAAACATACTGCCCATCAATTAATCAGATTTTTTTTTTTTCTTTAAGTAATAAACTAGAACCACATGTAAGGTTGTTTATTTTCTTTTCTTTTTTTTTTCCTTTTCTGATTGTGTAAGAAACAAAGCAAAATGTTTGAGTCATCAAAAAGCATTTCCTATTGCTTAGTAACTATAACTATTTTATGATAATATTGACTCCCATAATAAAAAAAAAAAATTCCAAATGACTCAAGATTATCTCTGGGGATTAATTTGGAATTATTTAACTGGTAGATGTATTCTGGACAGGAATTTAGTTAGTATAGCTATCAAAGGACTTCAAAATAAAGTTAGCTCACCGTTCTTATATACTAGAGCCTAATTAGCCTTATGAGTTAAAGAAGACTTTTGTCACAGACAAAGGTTATTTGGACAAAGCCAAATTAAGGTAGAAATAAGTCCTGATACACAAAAACACTGACACTCCCCAATGAATCTAATGATAATTTACATCTGACTTAAAGGAACCTTTGGGAATGACTTGGAATGTTTTAATTTGTCCATCTTACTTGCCTGCAGGCTTTTCTGTTGTGGAGATGATTTAAGCCTCTCCTTGCTTTCAGTTAAATCTCAACATGTCTCAGATTTCTGAAGCCACCTTTATTGTTTGAGGCCTTAAGGAAAAAATGAATTGTGATTCAGCTTTCATCTTACTTCATGGAGAACTAGAGTGTTACCATAATTTTAAAGAGAGAGTTGATTAAGAAAGCAGGAATCAATCACAAAATAAAGAAAAATAACTAGGAATGGCTCTTTAGGAGTCCACTAATACATATGACCTAATTTTTTCATGTAAAATATATCATATGCATATATATTTTAATTTAAAGTCATATGAGATTGTTCACCAAAATCACTGGGGAGACAAATTGAGATATGTTGAAATAGTACAAAGCCATAAATTTTCTAAAATCTATAAATATTTGGCATTCCTGTAATGAAATGAGACGTGAAAATTACTGAATATTAACTGTATTATCTGCTTATATATTTTTACTGTTGAATACTTTGAATGAAACCCATCTGAGAGTGGTTATCAAAAATAATAATATTCATTAAGAGTGCAGATCTAATTGAAGGCATTATCAAATGTGGTAATACTTGCATCTGGACCATCATGGAAATGGAAATAAATATGCAGATGGTTGAACCCCAGTCTGCCTGTCAATGAACCATTAAGGCACATTATTCCAGCTGTCAAAATTTTTCCTATTTATATTGAGTATTCATCTTTGCTAAGTGGTAGACAGGCAAATTAATGTTTATCTTTTAAGACTGTATTTTTATAATTTTAGAAAACTGAACTGTTGCTCAGACTTCTCTGTTGGCTCTGAAGTAAAGAATCTGCCTGATGCAGGAGACATGAATTTGATCTGTTGGCCAGGACATCTTCTGGAGAAAGAAATGGCAACCCACCCCTGTATTCTTCCCTGGGAAATCCCATCAACAGAGGAGCCTGGCAGGCTGCAATCCATGGAGTCTCAAAGAGTCAGACACCACTTAGTGACTAAACAACAGCAACCAAACTGTTGCTTTCTAGAAAGTTTTTATATTGGTTTGTTCAGTCACTCTCTTACTGTAAATGATATTATCCTAATTTCAGGTTATATCTATTATTACATTATCTATATTATAGTATGCTGCTACTGCTGCTAAGTTGCTTCAGTCATGTCCAACTCTCTGTGACTCCATCGACCACAACCCACTAGGGTCCTCTGTCCCTGGGATTCTCCAGGCAAGAACACTGGAGTAGGTTGCCATTTCCTTCTCCAATGCATGCATGCATTGTAAGTCGCTTCAGTCATGTCTGACTCTGTGTGACCCCATAGACGGCAGCCCACCAGGTGCCTCTGACCCTGGGATTCTCTAGGCAAGAATACTGGAGTGGGTTGCCATTTCCTTCTCCATATTATAGCATATTACTAATTTAATATATTCGATATTAACTGCCTTATTTAACATTTATTAACACATTTATTTTTCATGTAAATTCCTTTCATATAAATACCAAATCATTATTATGAAATTATGAAGAACACAGCTCTTACTTTGGTTTTGAGCTATGTAGTTGTAGATGACATGTTCAGAAATGAAAATTTTAAAAACCTTTTGCCTGCAGAGAGAAATGGAGAGCAATATATTTTATTTCCTTTTTTTGTTACTTTCACTACACACACACACACACACACAAACACACACACACACAGAAGTCCCAATATTTCTATTATGCAGAGATAGAAATGCCAGAATGAGTAGAAAGTAAGTCCTACTGTGACTGAGAGTACTTGAATCTCTAATTCTGAATGAGTTTTCTGAGGGTTGCTGGTAAATAAAGGAAAATTATTGTCAATCTTGTTCTTAATTTAATGTACTTACTTATTTGTATCTCTGGAGAGAAACTCTCTCAAAACAGTGGGCCAATAACATTTATAATTAAAATACTACACTTAAAGTTTTGCTTTCATTTAAGCCAGATAGATTTATTCAAGTTTCATATGAACACATTAACATGAAATATATGCAACAAAATCTGTGTAAGGTGAATATATACATGAATTTGAGTTAAAAAATTTTGTCTTGAATCTCTATCATTTCTCAATAATTTTTTCCATTTTTATGTGGAAAGAAATCATTATTTTTTTCACATATGAGTATGGTGAAGTGTAGTGACATTCCATCAAAATGTGATTTTGATACTGGTAAGAATCAAACTTGTGATATGAAATATGTGAGAATACGTTCCAAAGTTGCCCATAACCCAGATTCATCTTCAAATAATTAAATGGCTATGAAACAGGAAAAAGAATTGCAGTAGAAATCAGGGGGAAAAAAAGTATATACATGTCAAAATACAAAGACACTTCTGCCAGCAAGTAAAGGTAAAAATAGATGAATGAAAGGAGAAATGATGAATAATGAACATGACCCACCACAAATCACTTTAAAATTGATAGTGTAATTCATAATTTGAAGGAGTAAGAACTAGATCGTGTCAGGGAAATCAGTAGCCTTTCCAGGAATGTTTCTCAGATGTTCATGAGGCCATACTGAACAGAGATCCTGATGTGCTCATTACTCCAGTCTGCAGTATCTGACAAAAGCACAATATTAGTCACAGGCAAAGTGACTGAGCACTGACCTTACTGCTGTTCAGCTATTGCATCCATGCCAGGTGATAAACAGTTGGCTTCAGCTTAGAGTCCAGATGCTTCCTTGACAAAGGAAAACCACCCATCCTCTTCTGTTTGTCTTCTCTCAATATTTTGCCTATTGTCAAGTCTAACAACCAAATTGACTGTAGGAAATCTAAATGTTCTCCTTCATAGCAAGTTGAAAAAAGAGATGAGTGTTTCCTATATTCTCTGGCAGAATCTTAGTTAACAATATGAAAGTTAATTTCTCTTCCTGTTAAACATGGAGCAAAGAGAAAAATTATCTGACATAAGAAAAAATATTGCAGTTCAAAGGAAAAAGCACAATATTAAGAAACAAACGTGTCTCACTATTACAAAAATTATAGAGTCAAGAAAATATGTAGACAGTGTATAACTGCTTAAATTTATTAAGTTTAATATTACTTCTAGAACAACTGACTAAGAGTTCTGAGTAATAATTCTAAAGAATGTTACATATAACAATTTTTATCACTATAGTAAATTTTTGTTATAATCCCCTTTTCACAGATTTTATTCTTAAGAAGAAAATCAAGAGCATGCTCTATATAGGAAAATAGAGGCAAAAAACATAAAGAGGGAAAAATATAAGATCAAAAAAGGATCATGGCTTTGGAATAATACATAGCACATAGTAGGAGCTCCATAAATATTTGTTGACTTGAATTTTGTCGTATTTGGGAGAGAATTTCTGATTTTATAAATACATGTGTTGTACTGTGCTTAGCTGCTCAGTCATATCCAACTCTTTACCACAATAACAAATAATTTTTATCACTATAGTAAATTTTTGTTATAATCCCCTTTTCACAGATTTATTCTTAAGAAGAAAATCAAGAGCATGCTCTATATAGGAAAATAGAGGCAAAAAACATAAAGAGGGAAAAATATAAGATCAAAAAAGGATCATGGCTTTGGAATAATACATAGCACATAGTAGGAGCTCCATAAATATTTGTTGACTTGAATTTTGTCGTATTTGGGAGAGAATTTCTGATTTTATAAATACATGTGTTGTACTGTGCTTAGCTGCTCAGTCATATCCAACTCTTTACCACCCATGGACTATAACCTCTTCTGTCCATGGATTCTCCAGGCAAGAATATTGGAGTAGGTTGCCACGACCTCCTTTAAGGAATCTTCCCAACACAGAGATCAAACCCAGGTCTCTCACACTGCAGGCAGATTCTTTACTGTCTGAATGACCAGGGAAGCCCTTAAATGAGATTGAGTTATTCACATAGAAAATACCAGCATCAAAATAATAAAGAAGTTTAAGAATTTCCCACATAGTTAAAAATAAATGATAAAGATGAAAATAAAATAAAGAAGTAAAATATATTTATTAACAATTTTAGATAGTATTATAAACAGAATGCCAGGATGAAAAAAATGGAAGAGAAGCAATACTAAGGAAATAAGATTTTTATAAAAGTTTAAGAAAATTTCTTTTTTAATATAAGCATTCATGATATATTTGGTAATTAAATTGATAATGGTAATGATGATAACTAGCATTAAAGTACAGGCATACCTCTGAGATATTTGGGATTTGGTTCCAGACCACTGCAAATCACAATAAAGTGAATCACATGAATTTGTTGGTTTCCTAGTGCATACAAGTTATGTTTATATCATACTGTAGTTTATTAAGTATGCAGTAGCAGTATGTCTTTAAAATGTACATACCTAATTAAAGACACTTTATTGCTAAAAAATCTCTAACTAATCCTCTGACAACATAGATTTGCCACAACCTTCAGTTTACAATACATAGTATCTGTGGAGCACAATAAGGTGAAGAGCAATGAGATAAGTTATGCCTGTAACAATAATGTTAACTTCTAAAGTGCTCTATGTCTATAAATTCACTTAATGGTCATAATTTATTAACCCTATAAAAGCTTATTAAAGGAGTACTGTTATCAGCACTTTGCAGAAGCAGAAATTGAAGTGCATGATGAAAGCTAGAGCCTGGATTCAAACCCACAGAGCTTTTCCCTGAGCCCTTTCCTCTAATCACCTCTAACAAATTCTAGTGATGAAAAGAGACTCACATCTTAATATATTAAGTAACTTCAAGACTAACAACAGCCATAGTTATGCAGAAATATATAAAAAATAATACAAAGGAAAGAAAGAAAAAACTCACAAAACTTGGTGCCTAATAAGATAGACATGAGAATTTTCAGACAAAAATAAGTGTCAAAGACTGTGAATCCATTTCCATATAGTTTTGAGTAAAATAAATTGTGATTCAAATTTTAAAGCTGGCCATAGACAATCCCAAAAAAGTTTACTTCTTGGAATAAAGAGTAATTCAAAGGCATATTTGGAGTTAACTGTAAGATATATCAATATACGTTATTTAGAAATATGGAATCTTGGTTAAAAATAAATAGTTAATGAAATATAAGAAACTATTAATAGATTCATAAATTACAATGTATATGTCAATATACCATTAGATGCAGATGTTATATTATTAATTTAACCTTTTATTCTGTAATATTTACTGAGAGATAACTCAGTGCTCGGTGCTATAGATTCAACAATGAATAAGACAGATAGGTGAAAGCATGAAAGTGCTAGTCACTCGGTGGTGTCCAAAGTTCTGTGACTGCTTGCAATGTAGCTTGCCAGATTCCTCTGTCCATGGAACTCTCCAGGCAAGAATACTGGAGTGAGTAGCCATTCCCTTCTCCAGGGGCTCTTACTGACCAAGGATCAAACTTGGGTCCCCTGAACTGCAGGAAGATTCTTTACCACTAGAGCCATCATTAAGCCAAAACAGATACATCCTTCTCTTATGTAATTCACTTTTAGCAAAGAGGGTGTGGTCACAAACACACACACACACATACAAATCAGGTTGTAATGAATGCTGTGAAGTAAAATAAAGCAGAGCAAGGCAAAAGGAATGGCCTTTGTGTTAAGGAGACACTTGAATGAAATAAAGTATGGGAGTGAGCCTTGTAGGTGTCTGGAGAATGATCATCCCAGGATGAAGGGACAGAAAGTACAAAGAACCTGGGGTTGAAGAGTGCCTGGCACGTTTCAAGGTTAAGACTGAAATGAGTGAGAGAAGTGACTTAGTTTTTAAGATTAAAGAAAGAACCAGATTTTTAGGCCAGGAGTTGGCAAATGGTAAATGTATAGGTCAAATACTCGGCGGGTGCAGGAGGGCCGACAAGATCTACCTCACATTCAAATCAGGAGGGGCGGGCGTGAGGAGATACGCCCTCCTCCAAGGTAAGGAGCAGTGGCTGTGCTTTGCTGGAGCAGCCGTGAAGAGATACCCCACGTATAAGGTAAGAGAAACCCAAGTAAGATGGTAGATGTTGCAAGAATGCATCAGAGGGCAGACACACTGAAACCATACTCACAAAAAACTAGTCACTCTAATCACACAGACCACAGCATTGTCTAACTCAATGAAACTAAGCCATGCCCATGGGGCCACCCAAAATGAACGGGTCATGGTGGAGAGGTCTGACAGAACATGGTCCACTGGAGAAGGGATTAGCAAACCACTTCAGTATTCTTGCCTTGAGAACCCCATGAACAGTATGAAAAGGCAAAATGATAGGATACTGAAAAAGGAACTCCCAGGTCAGTAGGTACCCAACACGCTACTGGAGATCAGTGGAGAAATAACTCCAGAAAGAATGAAGGGATGGAGCCAAAGCAAAAACGATACTCAGCTGTGGATGTGACTGGTGATACAAGCAAGGCCCAATGCTGTAAAGAGCAACATTGCATAGGAATCTGGTATGTCAGGTCCATGAATCAAGGAAAATTGGAAGTGGTCAAACGAGATGGCAAGAGTGAATGCTGACATTCTAGGAATCAGAGAACTAAAATGGACTGGAATGGGTGAATTTAACTCAGATAACCATTATATCTACCACTGCAGGTAGGAATCCCTCAGAGAAATGGAGTAGCCATTATAGTCAACAAAGGAGTCTGAAATGCAGTACTTGGATGCAGTCTCAAAAACGACAGAATGATCTCTGTTCGTTTCCAAGGCAAACTATTCAATATCACAGTAATCCAAATCTATGCCCCAACCAGTAACACTGAAGAAGCTGAAGTTCAATGGTTCTATGAAGACCTACAAGACCTTTTAGAACTAACACCTAAAAAAGATGTCCTTTTCATTATAGGGGACTGGAATGCAAAAGCAGGAAGTCAAGAAACACCTGGAGTAACAGGCAAATTTGGCCTTGGAATACAAAATGAAGCAGGGCAAAGACAGACTTTTACCAAGAGAATGCACTGGTCATAGCAAAGGCCCTCTTCCAACAACACAAAAGAAGACTCTACACATGGACATCACCAGATGGTCAACACTGAAATCAGATTGATTATATTTGTTGTAGCCAAAGATAGAGAAGCTCTATATAGTCAGCAAAAACAAGACCAGGGGCTGACTGTGGCTCAGATCATGAAATCTTTATTGCCAAATTCATACTTAAATTAAAGAAAATAGGAAAAGCCATTAGACCATTCAGGTATGACCTAAATCAAATACCTTATGACTATATAGTGGAAGTGAGAAATAGATTTAAGGGCTTAGATCTGATAGATAGAGTGCCTGATGAACTATGGACAGAGATTCGTGACATTGTACAGGAGACAGGGATCAAGACCATCCCCATGGAAAAGAAATGCAAAAAAGCAAAATGGCTGTCAGGGGAGGACTTACAAATAGCTGTGAAAAGAAGAGAAGCAAAAAGCAAGGGAGAAAAGGAAAGATATAAGCATCTGAATGCAGAGTTCCAAAGAATAGCAGAAGAGATAAGAAAGCCTTCCTAAGTGATCAATACAAAGAAATAGAGGAAAACAACAGAATGGAATGACTAGAGATCTCTTCAAGAAAATTAGAGATACCGAGGGAACATTTCAGGCACAGATGGGCTCGATAAAGGACAGAAATGGTATGGACCTAATAGAAGCAGAACATATTAAGAAGAGGTGGCAAGAATACACAGAACTGTACAAAAAAGATCTTCATGACCAAGATAATCACTATGGTGTGATCACTCACCTAGAGCCAAACATCCTGGAATGTGAAGTCAAGTGGGACTTAGAAAGCATTACTATGAACAAAACTACTGGAGGTGATGGAATCTCAGTTGAGCTATTTCAAATCCTGAAAAATGTTATGAAAGTACTGCAATAATATGCCACCAAATTTGGAAAACTCAGCAGTGGCCACAGGACTGGAAAAGGTCAGTTTTTATTCCAATCCCAAAGAAAGGCAATGCCAAAGAATGCTCAAACTACTACACAATTGCACTCATTTCACACACAGGTAATGCACAAAATTCTCAAAACCAGGCTTCAGCAATACATGAACCATGAACTTCCAAATGTTCAAGGTGGTTTTAGGGAAGGCAGAGGAACCAGAGATAAAATTGCCAACATCCGCTGGATCATCAAAAAAGCAAGAAAGTTCCAGAAAAACATCTATTTCTCCTTTATTGACTATGCCAAAGCCTTTGACTATGTGAATCACAATAAATTGTGGAAAATTCTGAAAGAGATGGGAATACCAGACCACCTGACCTGCTTCTTGAAAAACCTATATGCAGGTCAGGAAGCAACAGTTAGAACTGGACAAGGAACAACAAACTGGTTCCAAATAGAGAAAGAAGTAAGTCAAGGTTGTATATTGTCACCCTGCTTATTTAACTTATATGCAGAGTACATCATGAGAAACACTAGACTGGAAGAAGCACAAGCTGGAATTAAGAATGCTTAGGAAATATAAACAAACTCAGATATGCAGATGACACCACCCTTATGGCAGAAAGTGAAGAGGAGCTAAAAAGGCTCTTGATGAAAGTGAAAGAGTAGAGTGAAAAAGTTGGCTTAAAGCTCAACATTCAGAAAACAAAGATCATGGCATCTGGTCTCATCAGTTCATGGCAAATAGATGGGAAAACAATGGGAAAAGCGTCAGACTTGATTTTGGGGGGCTCTAAAATCACTGCAGATGTGATTTCAGCCATGAAATTAAAAGACTTTTTGGAAGGAAAGTTTTGACCAAGCTAGATGGCATATTAAATAGCAGAGACATTACTTTGCCAACAAAGGTCCATCTGGTATGGATGTGAATGTTGTACTGCGAAGAAGTTTGATTGCCAAAGAATTGATGTTTTGATCTGTGCTGTTGGAGAAGACTCTTGAGAGTCCCTTGGACTGCAAGGAGATCCAACCAGTCCATTCTGAAGGAGATCAGTCCTGAGTATTCTTTGGAAGGAATGATACTAAAGCTGAAACTCTAGTACTTTGGCCAGCTCATGTGAAGAGTTGACTCATTTGAAAATACTGTGATGCTGGGAGGGATTGGGGGCAGGAGGAGAAGGGGACAACAGAGGATGAGATGGCTGGATGGCATCACTGACTCGATGGACCTGAGTCTGAGTGAACTCCAGGAACTGGTGGTGGACAGGGAGGCCTGGTGTGCTGCGATTCATGGGGTCACAAAGAGTCAGACACAGCTGAGTGACTGAACTGAACTGAACTGATAGGTCAAATTCTGCCCACTGCTATGTTTTTTTAACAAAGTTGTTTTTTTTTTTTTTTTGACCACAGACACATCCATTCTTTTATTCACATATTCCATAGTTGTTTGCACCCTGCAATAGCAGAGTTTAGTTGCATGTTATGCTTATTGCCCACAAAACTGAAACATTTACTTACTGATCTTTACAAAAAATTTTGCTGGAATCTGATTTATGCCACTGTTAAGTTTCTGAATAGAAAACTGATACTATCTGATGTGGTAATAGGAAAGAAACATTATTGATGATATTTAGCAAATGAACTTTATTGAGACATGAGACAGAGAAAGGAAGTATTTGGTAGATTGTTTTCATAATCTGCACAAAGTTAGCTATGACTAGGTTGTACCCTAACTTTATATAATATTGTAAAGCAACTATACCTTGATTTTCAGAGAAGACTAACTGGGATGAATTAAATAGAAATTTGGGACAATAAACAGTATTTGGGGAAAAATATAAATGTGCTTGCCTAATATATTTACTAGATGAGTTTTGAGCAGCCCTCTGTATGTGCCAAGCACTATTCTAAGCATTGGGAATAGTGTGGCAATCGAAACACAACTCCCTGCCCTCCTGAAGTCCTGATATGGACAGGTGACACCTAAGCAATAAGTTTTTGTTGAAGTGCTAGTGAGTGTTTCCTGAGCTCTCCCAATATAATGCTACTGCCTCAATCTCCTGTGCTTACAAACAATATTGTTAATTGTTCTACAGAGCACTTGTCATTCTTGGTTAAGATTAATCTGTAGCAACATTTGTCTTTGCACATTCTAGGTACTTCAAAATCCCTAGTCTCAGATAAAAACAAGAAAAAACCTTGAGCATATTCTAAGTTCCTTATGGAAATGGGTTAGCCTACTGCCTGGATTTGGAATCATATTAGGAACTTAACATTTCACAACAGAATGTCAATTCAGCTGCCTGAGTGTCTGAAATGTAAAGCATATGGATCGTTTTATCAACAACACAAAATATTGGCATTCAGACACTCATTAAAAATGTCAATCATAAATTAACTGTGATGCCAAAAACTTGCTTGAGACATCTGATATTTGAAAGATAGGATCTAAAAGATATATGAAGCATCCATTTCTCTAGTCAGGCAATCAAGAAGCTAAAGCTCCAATTTTCATTTAGTTCCAAATTACATGACTTGAAGGAACATGGAATCTGGTCTTTCACTCATGCCATTATGCCTATGATTTCAGAGAATAAACTGTGATGATTTAATTACTGTGTTCCTTCTTCACAAATATTTATAGACTTATTTCCAACCATTATGCCAAATATAAATATAAAGGACATATTAAATAATAAACTTGCTTTTTTCATAACAAAAAAACATTTTAGTAAAGAGCTCTGCATTTGAACCAAACACGAGTTTAAATCACTTCCTATCTTACTCATAAGCTATATCCTTTTAGGAAAATTATATTAACCTTCAAAACATTAATATAAGGATTCATAACTTATGCCTGTTATAAAGTTCCCACAACAATTTAAAAATGATTTTACAAGAGCCTAGCACTGTATATCATGCCAAATAAGTAGCTGTTATGATCATGATAGTTAAATTCTGATTACTGTTAAGAATGTTTTTCAAAAATTTTATTTGGGGATAATTGTAGATTAACATTTAGTTTTAAGAAACTAGTCAAAAAATTCTATATAAACTTTATTCAGTTTCTCTCAATCTGAACATCTTGTTTTAACTG
>SJYC01098795.1:0-12548 GCA_006408675.1 Madoqua kirkii | reverse complement strand
ACACGTTATTTTAATTTAAATGATAGTTATAAACTTTTATAGAAATTAATTAATTTATTTAGTCTTTAGTTGCTTTTCTTATTTCTACACTCTTTGTTTTTGATGAAAATATATAATAAGAAAATGAAACCTATTTTCATCAGGGCTTGCCACTTACAGGGCTTCTTTTACATAAATTTTGATAAACATTTATGAGAAAAATGTAAAAATACTAGAAACTATCTCAGTGCATTTTGAGGAAGTGATTTGCTTTATTTCCTTTTTTATTCTTTCTGACCAATAAACAAAGACTCCTCAATCAGGTCATGTCCTTTCTGATATGTCTCATATTTGAATACAAATATGCATATACTTTTCTATTACTTGCCAAACAAACAAACAAATAAACAAACAATATAAAAACAATTTCTCTGGTTTTTTTGTTCTAAAGTCAAGACTATTGTCATCAGCTTTCTGTGTAATATTCATAACACAAAAGTCTGAATGTGAAAATTATCACATTTGTTAATATTTGTCTTAGTTAAAATAAGACCCTTTTATGAAAAGCAAGTGAAAAAAATGGGGTCTTAAAAAAAGAAAGTCTTGAGAAAATTAAAAAGGAACAGAGGCTATGCTTGTGTCATTGCATTTCTTTTGTGTTATTAAACTATTTTTAAATTACATGAAGAGGAAGTCAATCTTATATCTTGTTAAACTTGTTTTAAAGCATTTTCTGTTTCTAAATCAGTATTGGTGTGAATGTATATGTACTTGCAGGCCTTACAGGACACCATCTCACAAACTGGTGTTGCATTGTATCTTGGGCTTAAGTTCTATCTCGGGCTCCCTTAATTACCTAGGTGTAGAAGGAACCAGCCTTTATAAGGCATGGTGTTCGTTCTGCTCCCTTCAGCCATCAACACTCGTTTGCAATTTTCTGTAGATTCATCAGACACAGGCACCTATCTTTTCACATATATATTAAGTAGATAAATTTTAAAATTAAATATTATGAAGTTAATTCAATGGATTTGGTAAGAAAATAATTAAAAGATACCACGCAGTAAAATTTTATGTATTTTTCATTTTAACCTACAAGTTTTATACATACAAAATCACAGTACATTTCTGATATTAGCTTATACGTCTTCTTCTCTAGAAGTTAGTATTACTTTTAGTGGTTATAGTTTGATGTAGTTTCATTATGGCCTGGTTCAGCCCTCCATTGCTTTCATCTTCTGTTAATCCTTTCTTATCTTTTGATGCCAACCAATATTTTTATGATTCTGTTACGTTTGTCTGTTGTTACTAAAAGGGGTGATAATTAAAAACAAAGTCACTCATTTTATTTTAAAATAACTTCTTAGTAATGTTTTGAATCTTACTGCAGAAATGCAAGTAATTCTAGAAATTAAGAAGATATTTTTTCTAGGTTATAGTAGCATCTTCCATCTAGAAATTGAGTTGTGTTTCTTAAAAGTGTTTTGGGTGTATACTACATACATGAAAACAATTTTTAAATCATTGTTATCATTATTCTCATCTTATCTAGAATGATTATTTTGAAAACAAAATGCTGATTGAGAGCAAGTTCATGAAGGATTATGGAACCAGTAGTGTTTGTAGCATAGCTATTCAAAGCCTACCAGTAAAATAAGAAATAGTCAGTTGAGTTCAGTTGCTTAGTCATGTCCAACTCATTGAGACTGCATAGACTGCAGCATGCCAGGCCTCCCTGTCCATCGCTAGCACCCAGATTTATTCAAACTTATGTCCATTGAGTTGGTGAGGCCATCCAAACATCTCATCCTCTATCATCCCCTTCTCCTCCCACCTTCAATCTTTCCCAGGATCAGGGTCTTTTCCAATGAGTCAGCGCTTCACAGCAGGTGGCCAAAGTATTAGAGATTCATCTTTAACATCAGTCCTTCCAATGAACATTAAGGACTGATCTCTTTCAGAATGGACTGGTTGGATCTCCTTGCAGCTCAAGGGAATCTCAAAAGTCTTCTCCAAAACCACAGTTCAAAAGCATCAATTCTTTGGTTTTCAGCTTTCTTTGTAGTCCAACTCTCACATCCGTACATGACCACTGGAAAAACCATAGCCTTGACTAGACGGACCTTTGTTGGCAAAATAGTGTCTCTGCTTTTTAATATGCTGTCTAGAATGGTCATTAATTTTCTTCCTAGGAGCAAGAGTCTTTTAATTTCATGGCTGCAGTCACCATCTGCAGTGATTTTGGAGCCCTCAAAATAAAATCTGTCACTGTTTCCACTGTTTCCCCATCTATTTGCCATGAAGTGATGAATCGGAGGCCATGATCTTAGTTTTCTGAATGTTGAGCTATAAGATGAGCTTTGAGATGATTGCAATTGTGTAATAGTTTGAGCATTCTTTGACATTGCCTTTCTTTGGGATTGGAATGAAAACTGACCTTTTTCAGTGTTGTAGCCACTGCTGAGTTTTCCAAATTCATTGGCTTATTGAGTGCAGCACTTTCACCGCATCATCTTTTAGGATTTGAAATAGCTTAACTGGAATTCCATCACCTCTGCTAGCTTTGTTCATAGTCATGCTTTCTAAGGCCCATTTGACTTCACATTCCAGAATGTCTAGCTATAGGTAAGTGATAATACCATCATGTTTATCTGGGTCTGAAAGGTCTTTTTTGTACAGTTCTTCTGTGTAATCTTGCCACCTCTTTCTAATAGCTTCTGCTTCTGTTAGGTCCTTACAGTTTCTGTCCTTTATTGAGCCCGTCATTGCATGAAATGTGCCCTTAATATCTCTAATTTTCTTAATGAGATCTCTAGACTTTACAGTTCTATTGTCTTCCTCTATTTCTTTGCACTGATCACTGGAGAAGGCTTTCTTATCTCTCTTTGCTATTCTTGGGCGCTCTACATTCAAATGGGCATATCTTTTCTTTTCTCCTTTGCATTTCGTTATTTTCTTTTCATAGCTATTTATAAGGCCTCCTCAGACAGCCATTTTGCTTTTCTGCATTTCCTTTTCTTTGGAATGCTCTTGATCCCTATCTCTTCTCTCTTTGCTATTCTTGGGCGCTCTACATTCAAATGGGCATATCTTTTCTTTTCTCCTTTGCATTTCGTTATTTTCTTTTCATAGCTATTTATAAGGCCTCCTCAGACAGCCATTTTGCTTTTCTGCATTTCCTTTTCTTTGGAATGCTCTTGATCCCTATCTCCTGTGCAATTTCATGAATCTCTGTCCATTTTTCATCAGGCACTCTGTCAGATCTGGTCACTTAAATCTATTTCTCACTTCCACTGTATAATCATAAGGGATTAGATTTAGGTCATACCTGAATGGTCTAGTGGTTTTCCCTACTTTCTTCAGTTTAAATCTGAATTTGTCAATTATGAGTTCATAATCTGAGCCACAGTCAGCTCCTGGTCTTGTTTTTGCTGACTGTATAGAATTTCTTAATCTTTGGCTGCAAAGACTACATCTGATTTCGGTATTGACTATCTGGTGATGTCCTGTGTAGAGTCTCCTCTTGTCTTGTTAGAAGAGGGTGTTTGCTATGACCATGTGTTCTCTTGGCAAAACTCTTATTATCCTTTTCCCTGCTTCATTCTATACACCAAGGCCAAATTTGCTGTTACTCCAGGTGTTTCTTGTTTTCTACTTTGCACCCCAGTCCCCTATAAAAAGGACATCTTTTGGGGTGTTAGTTCTACAAGGTCTTGGAGATCTTCATAGAATCATTCAACTTCAGTTTCTTCAGCATTACTGGTGAGGGCATTGACTTGGATTACCCTGATATTGAATGGTTTGCCTTGGAAACAAACAGAGATCATTCTGTCATTTTTGAGATTGCATCCAAGTACGGCATTTTTGGCATCTATTGTTGAATATGATGGCTATCCCATTTCTTTTAAGGGATTTTTGCCCCTTTATATTAAAAAAAAAAAGTCTGTCAGGTCTTCTTAGGAAACAAAATCAATTGAGGCTGTGGTATACTGACAGATGTACAGGAAAATTTGGCCTTGGAGTACAGAATGAAATAGGGCAAAGGGTAAAAGAGTTTTTCCAAGAGAATGCATTGGTCATAGCAAACACCCTCTTCCAACAACAAAGAGGAGATTCTACACATGGACATCACCAGATGGTCAATACCAGAATCAGACTGACTATATTATTTGCAACCAAAGATTAAGAAGTTATATACAATCAGCAAAAACAAGACCAAGAAGTGACTGTGGCACAGACCATGATCTCCTTATTGCCAAATTCAGACTTAAATTGAAGAAAGTAGGGAAAACGACTAGACCATTCAGGTATGACTTAAATCAAATCCCTTACTATTATACAGTGGAGGTGAGACATAGATTTAAGGGATGAGATCTGATAGACAGAGTGCCTGAAGAACTATGGATGGAGGTTCATGACACTGTGCAGGAGGCAGGGATCAAGACCATCTACAAGGAAAAGAAGTGCAAAAAAGAAAAACGGCTGTCTCAGGAGACCTTACAAATACCTGTGAATAGAAAAGAAGTGAAAGCCAAAGGAAAAAAAGGAAGATATATGCATTCGGATTCAGAATTCCAAAGAACAGCAAGAAGAGTTAAGAAGGTCTTCTTCAGTGATCAATGCAAAGAAATAGTGAAAACAATAAAATGGGAAAGACTAGAGATCTCTTCAAGAAAATTAGAGATACAAAGGACACATTTCATGCAATGACAGGCTCAATAAAGGACAGAAATGCTATGGACCTAACAGAAGCAGAAGCTATTAAGAAGAAGTGGCAAGAATACAGAGGAGAGCTATACAAAAAAGATCTTCACAACCCAGATAATCACGATGGTGTGATCACTCACCTAGAGCCAGACATCCTGGAGTACAAAGTCAACTGTGCCTTAGGAGGCATCACTACGAAGAAAGCTAGTGGAGGTGATGGAATTCCAGTAGAACAATTTCAAATCCTAAAAAACAATGTTGTGAAAATGCTGCACTCAATATGCCAGCAATTTGGAAAGCTCAGCTGTGGCCACTGGACTGGAAAAGGTCAGTTTTCATTCCAATGTCAAGGAAAGGCAATGCCAAAGAATGCTCAAACTACCACACAGTTGCACTCATCTCACACACTAGTAAGGTAATGCTCAAAATTCTCCAGGCATGGCTTCAACAGTACATGAACCATGAACTTCCAGAAGTTCAAGCTGGTTTTAGAAAAGACACAGGAAGCAGAGATCATATTGCCAACATCCATTGGATCATTGAAAAAGCAAGAGAGTTCCAGAAAACATCTATTTCTGCTTTATTGACTATGCCAAAGCCTATTGTTGTGTGAACCACAGCAAACTCTGGAAAATCCTTAAGGAGATGTGCGGGGGTCGCTCTGCAGAAAGAGAGAGGCAGTGGAACTTCCCTCAGCAAAGGCGAGGGGTCCTGAAGAGAGGTGAGCCTGCTGTCTGCCAACTCAGCTTTCGGCTAGTGAGAGACACTCAGACGTGACAGGGGTTCTGTCTGAGCAATTCTGTTTTATTGCTGCAAACTCCCAGGTTATATAGGCAAGCAGAGGGGTTTTAGGAGGGACTTTTCATAGTTGCACCAATCACGTTAAAGGTCAAATCATCATGTGCCTTCATTATAACAGGAGTCTACGGAGATCACGTGCTATTTACGTGCACGGAAATCAAGAGAGCCAACCAAAAAACTGACAAACAACATAGACCACGCCTCCATCTCTTCCGCCAGGTGCCATCTTAGTTTCCAACCACAAAGCTAGCCCCTTTCTCTTTAAGGTTTCCCATTTAGGGCCCCACAGAGATGGGAATACCAGACCACTTGACCTGTCTCATGAGAAATTTGTATACAGCTCAGTTAGAACTAGACATGGAGCAATAAACTGGTTCTAAGTCTGGAAAGGAGTACATCAAGGCTGTATATTTTCAACCTGTTTATTTAACTTATATGCAGAGTACATCATGAGAAATGCTGACCTGGATGAAGCACAATCTGGAATCAAGATTGCCAGGAGAAGTATTAATAACCTCAGATATGCAGATGACACCACCCTTATGGCAGAAACCGAAGAAGAGCTAAAGAGACTCTTGATGAAAGTGAAAGAAGAGAGTGAAAAAATTGGCTTAAAATTCAACATTCAGAAAACACATATCATGGCATCTTATCCTATCACTTCTTCGCAAATAGATGGGGAAACTCTGAAAACAGTGACAGATTTTATTTTGGGAGGCTCCAAAATCACTGCAGATGGTGACTGCAGCCATGAAATTAAAAGATGCTTGCTCCTTGAAAGAAATTTTATGACCAACCTAGACAGCATATTAAAAAGCAGACATTACTTTGCCAACAAAGGTCTGTCTATCAAGTCTATGGTTTTTCTAGTAATCATGTATGGATGTGAGAGTTGGGCTATAAAGAAAGCTGAGCACCAAAGAATTGATGCTTTTGAACTGTCATGTTGGAAAAGACTATTGAGAGTCCCTTGAACTGAAAGAGATCCAACCAGTCCATCCTAAAGGAAATCAATCCTAAATATTCATTGGAAGGACTGATGCTGAAGCTGAAACTCCAATACTTTGGCCACCTGATGTGAAGAACTGACTCATTTGAAAAGACTCTGATGCTAGGAAAGATTGAAGGCGGGATTAGAAGGGGACGCAGAGGATGAGATGGCTGGATGGCATCACTGATTCAATGGACATGAGTTGGAGTAAACTCCAGGAGTTGGTGATGAACAGGGAGGCCTGGCGTGTTGCGGTCCATGGCGTTACAAAGATTCAGACACAACTGAGCACCTGAACTGAACTGAACTGAACAGCAGTGTATTAGAAAACTACTCTGAGATTAAAGTAGTAAGTGTATTTTTCAGGCAAAGAAAAACTGTTAATGCTTCATGTACTTTGTGTGCTTAAAATACAAGTGCTTCAGATAAAAGAGTATTTGTGCCACATATTTTCAATATACAGCCTAGTAGCTGATTTTATTTATTTTTCCACCTATATTTTTAAAATGATATATTTGCCTAGCCGTTTCATCTCTTCATTTGGCATTGCATGGGTGATTGATGGTTGGTGACATTGCATAAATTGTAGCTATGTCAAACTTTGGCAAATGAAATGGAAAGAGTCTTGTTATCATTACTTGACCTTTGCTTTAATGCAGTTCTTATGAGGCTGCCAGTTAGTTTGGGGGATATACTAAGAGAAAGGCAATGCCTGCCCTCGATCATAGTAAAAAAGAAAAAAAAAATTGCACTCTCTTAGCAAACTTATGTTCTCCTATACATAATGGTTATTCTTACATTGTTGTTTCTCTTCATGATAAAGTCAAACAATTATCCTTGTCTGTGAGTTTCTCCATCTGTAATACTAATTTTTTACATTGCTGCTGCTGCTAAGTCTCTTCAGTCATGTCCGACTCTGTGCAACCCCATAGATGGCAGCCCACTAGGCTCCTGTGTCTCTGGGATTCTCTAGGTGAGAATATTGGAGTGGGTTGCCATTTCCTTCTCCAATGCATGAAAGTGAAAAGCAAAAGTGAAGTTGCTCAGTCGTCCTGACTCTTAGCGACCCCATGGACTGCAGCCCACCAGGCTCCTCCATCCATGGAATTTTCAAGGCAAGAGTACTGAAGTGCGGTGCCATTGCCTTCTCCGAATTTTTTACATTACTATTGTGTAAATGGAGTATAGCTTAACTCACTGTTGGTTAAAATAGTAAGAAACACCTAGAAAACAGTCAGTAAGATATAAAAATGATTTGCTAGTTGGCCCAGTGCACAAACAATTTACCTTTCATAAGTGCTCTGACTGTGAAGAAGGCTGAGCACTGAAGAATTGATGCTTTTCAACTGTGGTGTTGGAGAAGACTCTTGAGAGTCCCTTGGACTGCAATGAGATCCAACCAGTCCATTCTGAAGATCAGCCCTGGGATTTCTTTGGAAGGAATGATGTTAAAGCTGAAACTCTAGTACTTTGGCCACCTCATGCAAAGAGCTGACTCATTGGAAAAGACTTTGATGCTGGGAGGGGTTGGGGGCAGGAGGGGAAGGGAACAACAGAGGATGAGATGGCTGGATGGCATTAGGGACTGGATGGAGGTAAGTCTGAGTGAACTCCGGGAGTTGGTGATGGACAGGGAGGCCTGGCATGCTGCAATTCATGGGGTGGCAAAGAGTCAGCCGCGACTGAGCAACTGAACTGAACTTTCACTTGTAAAAAAGTTGAAATTAGATTCATTCATTCATTAAAAATATAATTAAAATTTACTGAATCATTGTAATGCATTAAAAAGAAGCAGCTCATTATTAAGCTAATTTTGTAAGTGATATGTCATTAGAATATTTAATAAATATAAATACATTTAAGTTGTTTATGATAGTAACAGTTGATGTCATATTCAGACTTTTCAAAAAAGCTAATCTAAGCTAAATCATATGCTCTCTATCTAGAAACTTTAAGGTATTTTTGAATAAAATATTTGCCTGATGTTATTTTTATGCAAATAAGCAATGTTCATATAGTTGCAGAAAAATAATTTTTTCAAAATTATTATGAATAGTTTATTTTCAAAGATATAAAGATAGAAATTTTTATTTAAAATTGAAGGGTTAAAAATTCCTATTACTCTATTATATATTAAATGGAGCCAGACTTGTTTTTTCAGTTAGACAGCATTAAATTTCAGAAAAGATATTTCCAGGTTTTGGACCACAGGCAGGGAGTGACTATAAATCTGAAGAAAGGAGAACAAGCAAGGTGAGCCTTTCATGGAGTCAGCATTTCTGACTCAGAAGACCTTCTCTCCCACAGTGCTGTAAGTTGAAGTCCAACCAGAGTACAACAGCCTCACTGAGTTGAGGGAGAATATTGTAGTTTAAGACTGAATGGTTGAAATTGATAGGACAGATGCTAGAGAGAAGAGAATACCAAGAGAGGTCTCAGAAATCTGCAGAATATGGCCCATGTTTCCATGACACAGGGAAACTTTGCAGATGTGCTGAGGAAGCTACTATTAATAGAAAGTTAGTAGATAGTCACTGGTGCAAAGGACCAAGATCAGAGAGAAATACCAGAAATTATGAACTGCTGAAAGGCACTGGTTGTCTAGCCCATTCAGATACAGAGCACTCCCCAAGCTCCTTATACATGCAGTTGAGACTGTAAAATAATCAAGACTTAAAAAAACATATACATTTGTTTTTTAATATCCTGGGATTAAGGGAAAAACTAAAATAGCTATATTCTAACAAAGAATAAAATCAAGCCTAGGAGTTTAGAAGTAATGTATAGTAATTTAGCTACTTACTAGAGCAAACAAAATCTAAACACCTTGAAATGTACTGCAGTCTCACTGAAATGTACCATATGGTATCATGGTATAACAACAAAAAAAAAAGACTGGATCTAAAGGGAGCAGCAAACTGTAATCCACAATGTAAAAAATTAGAAAGCGCATGCATAGAGGCAGGAAAATAACCAGTAACCAGGAGAAAGGAAAATCAATCAATAAGAACAGAAAAGAATCATGCCTAAGATGATAGTATTGGAATCTGTGTGAATGCTAGGTAGCTTCAGTCATGTCCCACTCTTTGCAATCCCATGGTCTGTAGACCTCAGGCTCCTCTGTCCATGGGATTCTCCAGGAAAGAATATTGGAATGTGTTGCCATGCCCACTTCCAGGGGATCTTTTCGACCCAAGGATAGAATCCATGTCTCTGGATTGGCAGGCAGGTTCTTTACCACTAGTGCCACCTGGGAAGCCATACAGATGTTAAAATAGCTTTGGAAGTTTCATTGCATATGTTCAAGACTACATTATTAATAAAGAAATAGCAGATGAAAAAAAATCCATCCAAACCACCTGAGATCTTAAAAAAAATTCAAAATGAGATGAAAAATAAAACAGATATTAAGAGCAGACTGAACACTTCATGAGGTAAAATTAGTGAAGATACAAACAGAAAGAAGACTATGAAAAGAATTTCATATTTTTCATGTAGCATTATCAGTAAATCCAATATTTATGTAATCTGAGAAGTTGGAGAGGCAGCAAAATTTTTAAATAATGGTTTTTTTTTTTTTTTTTTTGGTAATTTGATGGCAACTACATGTTCACAGATCCAAGAAGCTCAACAAACTTCAAGCAGAAATATTGGAAAACAAACTGCTCTAAGAATATCATAATCAAATTGATGAAAATGTTTGATAAAGAAAAATCATTAGTCAGAAATAAGAACTATGATTTACAAAGGAGTAAACATAAGAGTGACAGCAGGTTTTCCCCTGGAACCACACAAACCAAAAGATAATAGAACGTTATTTTTAATGTAACAAATCAAAAACAACTGTTGACCTATATTTCTATACCCCCAAAACACTTTTCAAAATGAACGAATTAATTCCTAGCTTAAGAGCACTGGGGGTTTTGATAACCTAGTCTCCAGTGAAACTCATGGAAATTATTTGTAAAAGCAACCATTTAAACCCTCTGGAAGTAGTACTGTGGACAAACAGAAAATGAAGAAAATCTACTCAGGAAAATATATGAAAATTCAGTGTGTTTTGTTGTTCAGTCACCAAGTCGTGTTCAACTCTTCACAAGCCCATGGACTTCAGCAGACCACACTTTACTGTTCCTCATCATCTCCCGGAGTTTGCCCAAGTCCATGTTCATTCAATAGAAAAGACAAAAATCTGTGATATTTGAGCTAAGATCATTCCCTCTCTTCTCTCTCCCAGCTCAGCAATAATGAGACTTCATTCCAGACTGCTCTAGCCAAGAAACAGAACATTCCTCTCTTTCTAGCTCCCAGTCAGAAGTCTTTCTTCCCAAGAGAGGCATGACTTCAGCGTCTCTCATCTTGCCCACAAACACTGATAGCTGAGGCTAAATCACATGCATCTGCAGCCTAGAGGAGAGGGCTTTCTTTCTGACCTTCATTTGTGGAATATGGCCTCTACTTTGAGTGTGGCATGCGTGTGGAAGAGCCATAGCTCTTCCTCCAGTTTGTGAAGTAGCGAGTTCACATGAGAGGTAAGCTCAGAGAGATGTAGACTGTAGCCTTCCTCCCCACTGACTCTACTCTAAAACAAAGATGTTACTAAGAAAGAAGCTTTCCATTGTCCATTCCCAGCTGTTTAAGAGATCGTACCTTTGGGCAAAAGCAAGATGTAAAACAGACAGTTTCTAATCTCATCTCAAAGAAACTGGCTTCTTTAGCAAGAAGAGTATGGAGAAGTTTAAATTTAAGTGCATTCTCAAAAGCAGTTGAGCTTTTGATGAAAAACATTTGGGAGGAGATTGGTGGCGCCAATGAAGATACCTTATACTATGGGCCTGCTATTTTTCAGGAGGAAACTCAGCAATAAGACAGCTAGGATTTGCATCTATGTTCATCAGTGATATTGGCCTATAGTTTTCTTTTTTTGTGGCATCTTTGGTAATATTGTGGCATCTGGCTTTGGTATTAGAGTGATTGTGTCCTCATAGAATGAGTTTGGCAGTTTACCTTCCTCTGCAATTTTCTGGAAGAGTTTGAGTAAGATAGATGTTAGTTCTTCTCTAAATTTTTGGTTGAATTCACCTGTGAAGCCATCTGGTCCTAGGCTTTTGTTTGCTGGAAGATTTTTTATTACAGTTTTTATTTCTGTGCTTGTGATGTGTCTGTTAAGATTTTCTGTTTCTTCCTGGTTCAGTTTTGGAAGGTTATGCTTTTCTAAGAATTTATCCACTTCTTCCAAGTTGTCCATTTTATTGGTATAGAGTTGCTGACAGTAGTCTCTTATGATCCAATATCAGAAACTATTTCCTCAAAGGAGACAAATTTGACTGCCTTA
Source organism: Madoqua kirkii (assembly GCA_006408675.1). Lineage (NCBI taxonomy): Eukaryota > Metazoa > Chordata > Mammalia > Artiodactyla > Bovidae > Madoqua > Madoqua kirkii. Next base: position 735 of record SJYC01098795.1, on the reverse strand, counting down.
GTTCAAAGACTAATTTTGCTCCAGGGCCTTACTGGAAATAATAGAAAGTTTGTTCAGCAGGGAAATTAGTGGCATTTCACAGATAGATGGAATCAGGGATAAAGTGGAAGAGAGCCCTACCAGCAATACTGGCATGCCATGGTGACTGTGGGCTTATTGAACACTGTGACCCTCAGAGGAGAATTTTCAGGGTCTTATATTGTGGGGTTAGGGGGCATGAAAAAACTTTAGTAAAATAATCCAGCCAGCCACTGAACAAATGAACAAGTAAATTGTAATAATAAATCCAGGAGGAGAGATAGTACCCAAAGGATACCTAGAGTTGCTACAATATGTTATCTAAAATGTCCACTTTCTACCAAAAAAAAAAAAAAAAAAAGTGAGACTGGTCAAGAAATTGGGAAATGTGACCCATACACTGGTGGGGGTGGGGGGGAGGCAGTAAAAAAAAAAAAAAAAAAAAAAAGTGAGACTGGTCAAGAAATTGGGAAATGTGACCCATACACTGGTGGGGGTGGGGGGGAGGCAGCAGGAAAGGCAGGGAAAAAAATGCCTGCAAGAGGAACTATGTCACATTTAACGTCAAAAGACTGCAAAGAAGTTGTTGAATACATAATTGCAGAAGTAAAGAAAAGAATGATTAAAGGAGTAAAGGAAGGTATGGCAATGTTGCATCAAGTAGAGAGTATTAATAAATAAATAGAAATAAAAAATAATTAAATGTAAATTCTAGAG
>SJYC01098792.1:0-12802 GCA_006408675.1 Madoqua kirkii | reverse complement strand
ACCCAAACCTATTAATATGCATACCCCAAATGGGTACTTTTTAAAATTTCTAAATTACAGCACAGGAATGTTGATTTTTGCTTCCCCAGTGGCCCAGCAGTAAAGAATCTGCCTGCCAGTACAGTATATGCAAGAGATGCGAGTTTGATTCCTGAGTTGGAAAGACCCCTGGAGGAGAAAATAGCAACCCTCTCCAGTATTCTTGCCTAGAGAATCCCATGGACAGAGGAGCCTGGCAGGCTATGGTCCAGGGGTCGCAAAGAGTCAGACGTGGCTGAGCACAAGCAAAGTTGATTTTAAAAGAGAAATCATATCCTCTCTCTCCCCTGCTTAACATTTTTCGATGAATGTCTAATAAAATCCAGGTTCCTTACTCTGTCCTCTAGAGCCCTGGGAGATCTGGACCCGTCCATGTCTTTGACACATCTGGCAGGGCCCGTTTGCTTGAGTTGTTCGCTCTTCCTGGAATGCCCTTTTCTGGGGCCTGGGTGATTCCCAAAGAGCTCCAAGGCCACCCCCTCAGGGAAGCTCTCCAGGATTGCCTCATTTGGAACTCAGGGGCATCGTGGTGTGTTTTTCAAAGCATGTGTGGTTATCCAAAGTTCTTATACGCATGGTATTTACTCTGCTTTTCCCCATGAGGATATCATCTCCACAGGAAAGATGTGTATTGTCTGTTCATCTGTCTCAGGGACCTAGAATAACGTCTGCCCATAGTAGGTATTTCCTGGCGGCTCAGAAGGTGAAGAATCTGCCTGCAGTGCAGGAGATGTGAGTTCAGTCCTGCGGAGAGGGAAATAGCAGCCCACTCCAGTATTGTTGCCTGGGAAACCCCACGGACAGAGGTGCCTGGAGGCCTGCCGTCCGTAAGAGTCGCAAAGAGTCAGAGCCGACTGAGCCACCAACACTTTCACTTCCATAGTAGATGTTCAGTAATTCTTTTTGAACAGAAGGGATAAGGAATCCAGACTGTGTAGCACAGCACTGCAAAGATGCAGATTCTTGCTACAGAAAGTAGGGGCGCCGTGTGGCTCATGTTTAGAGCAGCTGGAGGGGTCGGCCTGGAACCTGGGCCAAGACTGAAGGCCGGCGATCAGCCCAGAAGGCTCCCTCCCCGCTCCGTGGAGAGGGACACGGAGGCCCCCAGGGAGGGCTCTCAGAGGACACAGAAGCGGGGTCCCGCCCAAGCAGTATTCAGCAGGTGGAGTTCACAGTGTGGTGTTAGGGATGTTCAGAGGGGAAGAGGGTGATGGCTGAGCTGAGGACTGTCCCTGCGCCTTTCTGCATAGGCGGTGCCGCAGCCTGTTGGCAGACTGACCGGCTGGTCTGAGGGCACTGACACGAGTGCCCGCGGGGCATCCTGGTGAGGAAGTGTGTGGGCTGTGGGTGGTGCTGGGCGCAGGGAGGGGGTCAGAACCAGGAATCTGGCCCAGAGGGGGCTCGGGTGGGAGGTGGCAGGACCAGCCGCAGGGGAAGGAGCAGGACTGCAGGAGAACGGGCAGTACCGTCAGTGGGAGGTGGGGCACAGAGACCCCACAGGAGGGGATGGGGGAGCCGCTGCCACAGGGACAGTTGCCACGGGTCTGGTGAGGAAGAGACTGGCGATGTGAGCAGAATCCGCCTCAACAGAGAGTGGGTGGGCACCGAGTGTCCCCATTAGAGGAGCTGATGGCAGCTGACGGCTGAGAGACAGGAGGCCTCCCCGTGGGTGGGAGGCGGACGAGGGGACTCAGCCCCGTACCCTGAGGGGGCAGGCCATACCACCACTGGGCCACAGTGTTGGTTCTGAAGCTGGAGAGACCGCGGAGGGAAGAGGATGGTGGACCCGCAAGCTGGGATCCTGGCTGGGCCGGCAAGGTGCCGTGTTTCTGCAGGCACATCGTGGGTGCAGTTCGTCCCCAGTTCTGCGCAGGCCTCTGCGGTGGGAGCCAGGATGTCCCGGGGCGGGTTGCATCCCGCTGGATGCTGGCAGGAGGATGCGGTCTTGGTGGGGCCATGGGGTCCTGTGTGCCCGGGTGCTGGCCAGGGCAGCAGGGGCAGCCTGAGGGGAGTCAGGAGACCAGGAACCCCAGAGAGGGCTGAGCAGATGGGGTGCAGGGCAGGACAGCTACTGAGAACCTCAGAATGACCTGGAACTTCAGAATTTAGAATGTGGAGAGGAGAAAGGCCCCGGGGTGTGGCCATGTGCTTACTGGGTGAGATGGAGGGGAGGGCAGTAGGTGAGGGTTAGATCTTGGGTGAACAAGTGCAGCCACCCACCATGTCACACCCTACATCCCAGGAGGCACATGAAGATGGAGACCGAGGAGTTCAGTGAGTGACGCGGGCGGGCGGGGAGGGCCGCAGAGGCAGAGGCTCTGGAGTGGTTGCCTGAGAGGGGAAGGGCGTCCCAGTCGGGGGAGGGGCATGCCGGCTGATGCTGGGGGAGCCCTTCTCCTGGGGCAGACCCCGGGGTGCACTGCAGCAGACAGAGAGCGATTCCGAGCTCCCAGTGCATCCCAGGGTCCACCAGGGGACAGGTTGGGGGTGAGAGGAGGCCTCGCGGTGCTGACTGAGGGGACCTTTGAGCCCTGCAAGGTCGTGTGATACAAAGTTACGCTGTTCCTGCTAGGAGTCTTATGTTTCAGTAGCAGAAGTAACAAACTCATATATCATGATTTCCATGAACGTTTGGAACTTCATATTTGGTGTGCTATTTAAAAATTAGCCAGATGTGTGTTCTAGCTGGGTTTCTAACATATTATAAATAATCATTTTAAAGTATGAATGCTAGTATTTATGCATTTCTTTTTTTTTTTTTTTTTCCTAAACAGGTTTTTAATCAGGAGCCAACTCCATGGAGCCAGGCCAGGTTTGGCCCCTGACCTGCTGTGAACAGAGTGTCACCCGCTAGAGGATTCCCCCTGCCGGCTGGCTCTGCCGCCTTAAAGAACAAGCGAAGAAGATGGATGGAGTGAAGAGACATCTGCCTGTGTGCTTCCTGCCTCCTGTGCCCTTGTTAATCTTAGTGTCCACGCTGGCGACCGCCAGCCGTGTGGCCAGCAGCACTTTAAACGGCACCGACGTGGCGGTGGGCTCCGCGCCCGTGGTCATTGCCAGAACCGACCATATCATCGTCAAGGAAGGAAACAGTGCCTTGATCAACTGCAGTGTCTACGGCCTTCCCGAACCCCGGCTCAAGTGGTACAATTCGGCGGGCAAACTGCTGAGCGAGAACAAGGAGGATCGAGCGGGAGGTAGGCCATCCCGCTACTCCAGGGTCAGAGAAACAAGGAGGGGTCGGGCGGGTGCCCCAGACATCTCTGGTTCTTACTCCATCGTTTCAGGATCTTCTTGAGTCTTGTTTTTCTCAGGCAAGAGAGAGAAATAGATATCCTTCAGGATTCACAGCAGTAGTGAATTCATTTTTTTCACTCTTGACTCAGAAAACAAAAGGCAAGCATTAGTGTCTTTTTAAAAGCTTCTTAAAATTTTACAGTATATTGCATACTGATTGCTGTAGGGCTGGATGTAAAGTGAGGTTTCCTTACGTGTCTCATTCATAAGGGAGTTTTCCTTTGTTTCATGGAATGTAGCAGCTGTCTATGGTTAAATGGGTTTAAAGGCCGTGCTTTTTAAAAGCATCTCACTTGTTTATCTGGGCTGTGCTGGGCCTTTGCTGCTGTGCGGCATTTCTCTGGCTGGACGAGCAGAGGCTGCTCTAGTGCAGCGCTCGGGCTCCTTGCTGTGGTCAATTCTCTTGCTCTGGAGCACAGGCTCAGGGCCCACAGGCGTCAGTAGTTGAGTAGTTGAGTAGTTCAGTAGCTCAGGCTCAGTAGCTGAGGTGCACAGGCTTGGGTGCTCTAATGCATTGTGGGATCTTCCTGGACCGGCAACTGAACCCATATCCTCTGCATCAGCAGGTGGATTCTTAACCACTAGACCACCAGGGAAGTCGTTCAGGCTCATGCTTTTTGAAAGAAGGCTCTGTGCAGCTTCTCGCTAGCAGCCAGAGATCGCCTGTGTTTCCTGGCAACCTGGCTGAAGTTTCTAGACTGTTGGCCAGGAGCTGGGGGGAAAGGCTGCAAGAGGGAGAAGCAATGATGGGACCATAGAACTTGCCCACTAGAAGGAACCCTGGAGACTGCACAGGCGAAGCCCCTCTCTTATGTGACTTTTCCCTGGTCCTATGGTCATTAGCTGTGACCAGAACCTTCCATGCTGATACTGCTCTGGTCACAGAGTTGATCCATACTGACGGTAGGCAGACGAAACAGCCAAGCCCCTTCCTCTCACTGCAGGTCAGGAGGAAGTGACGTCACACCTGTGAGGGGACAGTAACCACAGCAACGTGCACAATTCAAGTCCCTGGACCCCAAGGGTTTTTCTGCAGGGCTAGGGATTCCAAGGACACTGAAGTGACCAGGGACTCCAGACTGAGTCTGCTGCCCCCTTAGGCCTGGAGCAGAGGTGGTCCCTGGTATAGAGGGCCATGGCTGGGACTCTGAGCCCTGTGTCCTAGTGAGCGGGCACAGAGTGGGCCTGGACTTCAGCAGTGATGTTTTGAGGTTTGTCTTGGAGTCATACTGACCACTCCAAGGAGATCTCAATGGTGTCCAGTCGGTCTCGGCAAGTGGACCTGTGCCTCATGTCTCTCTCTGTGCTTTGGGTGATTGAATGCCCTGGAGTCACCTGGGGTCACTTCCCTTCCATCTGTGGGCACCGGAGGTGGAAGAAGCAGACACCGGTGGCCTGGAAACAGAGGCTAGGTTCAGGGCTTGTCTGCCAGAGCCCTCCAGTCCTGTTTGTAGCTGCGTTCGTGCTGACAAATCCCTTGGCTATTCTAAAGCCTCACGAGGAAAGACACGCTAGACTTTTTAGAAGAACTTGTGATATTGGTACTTAATGTGCCAGCTCAGCTCTAGTGATTACCGCACATAATAACAGTCATTTCAGGACACAAGTAACATGGGGTAATATTCAGAACCGCCGAGCAAGACAGAGGAAGTGGAACATTTATCCTCAGCATAAAATTTGAGCATCGTGTGCCACTCGAGGAGCCAAAGTCTTGAAGTCTTCATTTATGACAGGAAGATGTCCACCTTCTAACCAGGATATAGATTTCGGTTTCTGGGCTGATCAGCTAGGAGTTTACATGGAGTGGTATTTCATTAATAACTCAACAAAGAGGTGGTTGCCACAGCGTGGGAACAGCGCTAACAGCCTAGAATGTGTTATGTGCATGTACTGCTCTGCTGCCTGGCGCTGTGCTCAGTCACCCAGTCGTGTCTGACTCTCTGTGCCCCCAAGGACCCTGTAGCCCACCAGGCTCCTCTGTCCACGGGATTCTCCAGGCAAGATTACTGCAGTGGGTTGCCATCCCTTCTCCAGGGAATCTTCCCCACCCAGGGATGGAACCCTCATCTCTTGCATCTCCTGCAGGCAGGTTTTTTGCCACTGAGCCACAGACCACTGCTGAAATCAAACAAGGTGAGCGTAACTCCCATTAACAACCACGCCTTTTGACTAAGACCCTGTACTGTGTTGCCCGGTTTGTTTCTCGCCCTTACAGTGGGCATGAGGTTTCGTGGCCTTGATCCTCATGGGTCTGGACTGAGAAGCAGGAGGATGGAGAAGACAGTATTCAGCAGGGCTTGGCGAGTTGGGCTTTATTCTCCCTCTGTGCCTACCAGCACCTGCTCCTCCTCCAGGTCTCGGCAGGCAAGGAGTGGTGAAAGCCCCTGCCCAGACAGAACAGATGAGAGGCTGGATGGTCGGTGCACCGGCCCCATCACCGTCACCAAGAGGCAGTGCTAGGACCCCACTGTGATACACATATGAAGCATGCGGACACCCAAGTGTGTTCAGAACCATCGGGTGAGTTGCCCACCATGTGTGCCTTGTGATTCCAGGAGCATTTAATAGTTCCATTTCTGGCTGGTGCTGAGAAAGTGGCACGGCTGTTCCTGGTGCCAGCCCAGCGGGTCCTAGAAGGAATGGATTGTTGCCTCTCGCTGTTGGGAGCAGCAGCTGGCTTGCTTTGTGTCCCTCGTGTTGTCACTTCAATCCCACAGATCAGGAGAGGCCACTCTATGATCTGTTTCTAGGGGACTCTTTTTTTTTTTTTTTTTGGAGTTCACCGAAGGACACATTGGGGCTTCCCAGGTAGAACTAGTCATAAAGAACCCACCTGCCAACACAGGAGACGTAAGAGACCTGGGTTCAAAAACGACAATTCCCTGAAGGAGGAAATGGCAACCCACTCCAGTATTCTTGCCTGGAAAATCCCATTGACAGAGGAGCCTGGTGGGCTACAGTCCATGCGGTCACAAAGAGTCAGACATGACTGAAGCGACTTAGCAGGCATGCAAAGGACATGTTTGAGGTGGTCTACCATTTTACAAAGATAACCCAGAGCTCCAGTAATGTGAGCAACCACAAATGGTCACAAAATGTCCTTTTTTCCATTTTTCTTTTGCTACAGGTGAGTAGCCATATATAAGTGGCAGAAAGTGTTATAAAAAATGCCCCTGTTGTTTCAGGTATGAATTATCCAGTGTATTTTTGCTGTAGTTTCTTACTCTGACTTTAAACCATGAAAATGCACATTGGCACCTTTATCAAATGATAAATAACAAGCATTTCAAGAAGGTCTGCTCCAGAAAAGGTATAGGCCTGGCAATCATGCCTGGCTCAATGATGTTGGAAATTCTTACTTCAAGTGAGGTTTTAGGTTTCCCCATGGATTTGTTCTGCACTCTTGTAGCTTTCTGTCACCAAAAATAATTAAGAATTATCTCTGAAAATAAACACACCCAGAGTTATCCGAGCAGCTGAGTTATATAAAGTTCACAGTTCTTTCACGGCTGCTCCACCTTTGTAGAATTCATTGTTATGAATTTTGGTTTAGTTTACATAGCTCTGGTGTTCTTATCCTCTGCTCCTGCAGATGTTTTTAGTAGCCTGTGAGACGCTTTTACCTCCTGCCAAGGGACCACAGAAAACTGTGCTGGTCACGTCTTGAGACCTGAGTGAATCTCCCCCAGCCCAGCACTCCAGGAGGGAGTCAGTGCCCACGCATTAAGTGCACAGCATCTTTTGCCTCTCTGATGCAGTATGGAATAGTGTGTGAACCCATAAAGATGCTACACTAAATTCTTCTTTTAGTAAGTTAAATATTTGAGATTTAAAAAGTTGATTCCTCAAAATTAGACAAAATTTGTGTAATTGTAAATATACTACTGGAAATTCAGCGGAACAGAACAATGACGGCTCTTTGAGCAAGTTCCTCCCCTTTTCGGAGCCAGTTTCCCATCTGTAAAGCAGAGATAATCCTCTTTTACCTCCAGGCAGGGTTGTGAGCCTTTCACGATGGATTAGATGCTCAGTATGATACCTGAGAGGCTTCCCCAGGTGGCTCAGTGGTAAAGAATCTGCCTGCAATGCTGGAGATGCAGATTCCATCCCTGGGTCGGGAAGATCTCCTGGAGAAGGAAATGGCAACCCACGAGTATTCTTGCCTGGAAAATTCCATGGACCAGGGAGCCTGGCGGGCTATAGTCCATGGGGTTGCAAAGAGTTGGACGCGACTTAACAGCTAAACAACAACAGTGGTACCTAGAACACACCACGACTTCGGCAAACAGCAGCTGCGTCACTGTCATCGGTCACTTCACCCTTGTTCTGTGTTGTCACAGTCAAGATCCCAAGTGCCTCTATCTCTGCTTCATAGGACAGTGTGTTCTGTAAAGAAAGGAAATAATTTTCTGAGCAATTTCTTATTCACTCTCTCAAGTTCTCAAAATAAAAAATAAAAAGCATGTCTATTCCTGAAGTGTCATTTAAAATCTTGAGATGACACTGTAATGGCAAGGGAGGCACCTTCCCTTCCATCAGCCACCTCCCTCTTCCTGGCACGTTCCCTCCATGTGCAGAGGCCCGCTGACCCCCACGTGTTCTGGTTGTGAAGAAAGCAGTGCATGTGGATGCTTTAGGGGGTGTTATGCACACAGTATCCTTTCTTTTTGCCAGAACCAGTGATTCTCTCACCCAGAGGGTACCAGCCAAGTCTGGAGGCGTTTTTGGTAGTCGTGGACAGGGCAAGAGAGGAGGGAGGGGGAGATGACGGTCCTGGTATCTAGTGGGTGGAAACCAGGAATATTCTCAACATCCCCCAGTGCACAGGACAGCCCCCTACAGAGAAGTGGTGTTGCTCAGTCAGGTGGTCGTGTCCGACTCTTTGAGACCCCAGGAACTGTGTAGCCCACTAGGCTCCTCTGTCCATGGGATTTTCCAGACAAGAATATGGGAGTGGGTTGCAATTTCCTTCTCAGGGTATCCTCCTGACCCAGGGGTTTGATCCCATGTCGTGGGCTGCCGTCTATGGGGTCACACAGAGTCAGACATGACTGAAGTGACTTAGAAGCTCCTCCATTGACAGGCGGGTTCTTTACCCCTGAGTCAACAGCAAAGCCCTCCGGAGAATTATCTGACGCAACATGCCAGCCCCAGCGGAGAAACCTTTAGTTCAGTTCAGTTGCTCAGTCATGTCCAACTCTTTGCAACCCCATGTACACCAGGCTTCTCTGTCCATCATCAACTGGGGAAACCCTGGACCCACCTGAAGAAGCCTCTTAGCCAGCTAAAGAATCATTCCACCGTCAGTTAAGTCATCTGTGAGAACCGGTAATGTAGTCTCCCGTAAGAGCGGTACTTTGGTTCATTTTCCAGAAGGAATCGTGTCGGAGGCCAGCCTGCTAACGGGCCACCGTTTGTAGTGTTTCTTCAGAGTGGCGCTCCCTTTGGGATGTGAGCCCAGACAGCTTTTAGTCTGAGCAGTGGAAAGACCCTTCCCTGTTACTCTCAGATGAAGAGAGCTGAGGTACCAAAACTGGAAGTTACTTCTCTCCACCCAGTGCTGGATGCTCTCAGAAGAGACTCTTGCCAGCCTGCATGGAGTGGTGTGTTGGCACTTTTTAAAAATGAAGGTTATCAGGTTGAATTAGCTGGCGAGTCAGATGTTTCCTTTGCCAGAAAATGAAAAGATGGCATCTTTTCAGGCGTTCTTGATTCTTTAAAGCAGAGCACAACAGCAGGCTGTGTACACCCTGAGCCTTCCCCTGTCCGCCCCCCCACCTTCCTGAGCAGAGACCTGAACTAAGGCGGGATGATCCCAGGTTCCTCAGCCCCACGTGATGTAGGAAGCAGCTTGTTAGCAGCCCCAGGACTGGCTGAAGGGGCTGGCCAGGAGGATGGAACCCTGGGGCACGAGGGCCTGGCTGGTGCGATGTCTATGCCCTGGGTCTCTGCATCCATTGACAGGCGGGTTCTTTACCCCTGAGTCAACAGCAAAGCCCTCCGGAGAATTATCTGACGCAACATGCCAGCCCCAGCGGAGAAACCTTTAGTTCAGTTCAGTTGCTCAGTCATGTCCAACTCTTTGCAACCCCATGTACACCAGGCTTCTCTGTCCATCATCAACTGGGGAAACCCTGGACCCACCTGAAGAAGCCTCTTAGCCAGCTAAAGAATCATTCCACCGTCAGTTAAGTCATCTGTGAGAACCGGTAATGTAGTCTCCCGTAAGAGCGGTACTTTGGTTCATTTTCCAGAAGGAATCGTGTCGGAGGCCAGCCTGCTAACGGGCCACCGTTTGTAGTGTTTCTTCAGAGTGGCGCTCCCTTTGGGATGTGAGCCCAGACAGCTTTTAGTCTGAGCAGTGGAAAGACCCTTCCCTGTCACTCTCAGATGAAGAGAGCTGAGGTACCAAAACTGGAAGTTACTTCTCTCCACCCAGTGCTGGATGCTCTCAGAAGAGACTCTTGCCAGCCTGCATGGAGTGGTGTGTTGGCACTTTTTAAAAATGAAGGTTATCAGGTTGAATTAGCTGGCGAGTCAGATGTTTCCTTTGCCAGAAAATGAAAAGATGGCATCTTTTCAGGCGTTCTTGATTCTTTAAAGCAGAGCACAACAGCAGGCTGTGTACACCCTGAGCCTTCCCCTGTCCGCCCCCCCACCTTCCTGAGCAGAGACCTGAACTAAGGCGGGATGATCCCAGGTTCCTCAGCCCCACGTGATGTAGGAAGCAGCTTGTTAGCAGCCCCAGGACTGGCTGAAGGGGCTGGCCAGGAGGATGGAACCCTGGGGCACGAGGGCCTGGCTGGTGCGATGTCTATGCCCTGGGTCTCTGCAGTAGCTGGGCTCTGGGGAGGCGGGAAGGGTGGCTCACATCTGTTGCAGAAGCCCGTGGCGGCCATGTGGGGCTCCGTTCATATTCACTTCTGTTTTGTAGAAAGGCTGGATGCTTCCCTGAGTCTCCTCTGTTTCACAAACTAGAGAACAGGCCCCACACTTACAGACAAGTGTGGACTCAGTGTGGCATCATTCAACTGAGTATTTGCACTTCCTTTCTGTCTGTGTAAACGTTATCAGGACCTCACCTCCTGGAAAGTCTTCATTTGATTTCATGAAAATAACCTTGTTTGAATAGATCCCCCATGTCTAAATGAGGTTATGAGCAGAGACTTAATCTTCTCGTACCACCTATCAGGGTTTCCCAGGTGGCTCAGTGGTAAAGAATCTCCCTGCAATGCAGGAGACACAGCTGATGTAGGTTCAGTTCCCAGACAGAAAGATCCCCTGGAGCACATCACGGACTCGATGGACGTGAGTTTGAGTGAACTCCGGGAGTTGGTGATAGACAGGGGGGGCTGGCGTGCTGCAGTTCATGGGGTTGCAAAGAATCAAACAGGACCGAGTGACTGGACTGAACTGAACTGAGCTAAGGACTAAACAACATCTACTCCTATCCATGAGTAGATGAACCATATAGTAGTTGTTTACCCTTTCACAGAAAAACCTCTCCAAGGAAAAAGAGAAATCCTTTCCTTCTAAGAAATAATTTAAGGGAAATTCTAAGAGCTTTGTATTGGGTCATGATGTTAATTTTTTAAATTTATTTTAACAAAGATAATTGCTTTACAGTATTGCTTTGATTTCTGCCATGCATCAACATGAATTAACCATAGGTATACATCTGTCCCCTCCATCTTGAACCTCCCTCCCGCCTCCCCCTTTCCCACCCCTTTAGGTTGTTACAGAGCCCTCCTTTGAGTGACCAGAGTCAAAACAGCAAATTTCCATTGGCTCTATATTTTATATATGCTAGTGTGTGTGCTTTTCATGTCAGTATATGTCAAGGCTGTAAATTGTCACCCTGCTTATTTAACTTATACACAGAGTACATCATGATAAATGCTGGGCTGGAGGAAGCACACACTGGAATCAAGATTGCTGGGAGAAATATCAATAACCTCAGATATGCAGATGACACGACCCTTATTGCAGAAACTGAAGAACAACTAAAGAGCTCTTAATGAATGTGAAAGAGGAGAATGAAAAAATTGGCTTAAAACTCAACATTTAGAAAACTAAGATCATGGCATCTGGTCCCTTCACTTCATGGCAAATAGATGGGGAAACAGTGGCAAACTTTATTTTTGGGAGGCTCCAAAATCACTGCAGATGGTGACTGCAGCCATGAAATTAAAAGACACTTGCTCCTTGGAAGAAAAGTTATGACCAACCCAGACAGCATATTAAAAAGCAGAGACATTACTTTGCCAACAACCATCTAGTTAAGGCTATGGTTTTTCCAGTAGTCATGTATGGATGTGAGAGTTGGACTATAAAGAAAGCTGAGCACCAAAGAATTGATGCTTTTGAATTGTAGTGTTGGAGAAGACTCTTGAGAGTCCCTTGGACTGCAAGGAGATCCAACCAGTCCTTCCCAAAGGAGATCAGTCCTGGGTGTTATTTGAAGGATTGATGCTAAAGCTGAAACTCCAATACTATGGCCACATCATGCAAAGAACTAACTCATTAGAAAAGACCCTGATGCTGGGAAAGATTGAAGGCAGGAGGAGAAGGGGACAACAGAGGATGAGGTGGTTGGATAGCATCACTAACTCAATGGACATGAGTTTGAGCAAGCTCCAGGAGTTGGTGATGGACAGGGAGGCCTGGTGTGCCACAGTCCATGGGGTTGCAAAGAGTCGGACACAACTGAGTGGCTGAGCTGAACTGAATGCTTCCCTGGGCGTGATGTTAATTTTTGATACTGAGTGGTCCTCAGGATAGCTGGGCAGATGGGGGTTTTGGCAGACATGGGTTTGGAGGAGAACTGTGCTTACAGCATCTCCATGGCTGTCCTGTCACCTTTCTCACGCTGCTTCACTTCCAGGAGAGGTTGGTACTCTGGTTCTGTCCAGCGGTCATTTGACTGGAAGGTGTTGGCATGGGTGCTATTCCTGACCTGTCATGTCGAATTATGGTATTCCACGAACTGTGGCGTTTCTTGGAGTCATAGGTTTAGCTGTCGCCACACGGTGCTTTTGACCTGCTTCTCTAGTTGCTGGCCTGGTCCCCTGACCCAGTTCTGTAGATGTGAGCTTGTGCCACCCTGAGTGACTTGCCCTCCGTGTGCCCAGGCCTCGAGGTGACAAGCAATACAAGGTCAGCCACTTTCCCGGCCTGGGACCCAGATGTTGGCTTCACCCACAGGGTGTTAGCTGGCAGGAAGTTTCCAGAACTGTGTCCCCAAGGAGACAGATGCTGAAAAGATGTTTCCACACCCTTGATTTTCTTACATTCAATAATATTTTCCTGATCAGATCTAGGCCTGCCTGATTTGAAGCATTTCAGGAATCCTAGAAGTGGGTAACAGATACACTCATCTTGAACTTTGGTAGATTCCAGAAACCAGCCTTGCCACAGTGTCCCCACAGCAGCCCCATCTGTGGGCAGTGTGTCTTTCTCATCCTCC
>SJYC01098791.1:0-28905 GCA_006408675.1 Madoqua kirkii | reverse complement strand
GTTCATGATCTGAACCATAGTCAACTCCCGGTCTTGTTTTTGTTGACTGTATAGAGCTTCTCAATCTTTGGCTGCATAGAAAATAATCAATCTGATTTCAGTGTTGACCATCTGGTGATGTCCATGTGTAGAGTCTTCTCTTGTGTTGTTGGAAGAAGGTGTTTGCTATGACCAGTGCACTTTCTTGGAAAAACTCTATTAGTCTTTGCCCTGCTTCATTCTGTATTTCAAGGCCAAATTTGCTTGTTACTCCAGGTGTTTCTTGACTTCCTACTTTTGCATTCCAGTCCCCTATAATGAAAAGGACACCTTTTTTGGGTGTTAGTTCTAAAAGGTCTTGTAGGTCTTCATAAAACCGTTCAACTTCAGCTTCTTCAGCGTTACTGGTTGGGGCATAGACTTGGATGACTATGATATTGAATGGTTTGCCTTGGAGACGAACAGAGATCATTCTGTCATTTTTGAGATTGATCCAAGTACTGCATTTTGGACTCCTTTGTTGACCATTATGGCTACTCCATTTCTTCTGAGGGATTTCTGCCCCCAGTAGTAGATATAATGGTCATCTGAGTTAAATTCACCCATTCCAGTCCATTTTAGTTCACTGACTCCTAGAATGTCGACGTTCACCCTTGCCATCTCTTGTTTGACCACTTCCAATTTGCCTTGATTCATGGACCTGACATTCCAGGTTCCTATGCAATATTGCTCTATACAGCATCGGACCTTGCTTCTATCACCAGTCACATCCACAGCTGGGTGTTGTTTTTGCTTTGGCTCTGTCTCTTCATTCTTTCTGGAGTTATTTCTCCACTGATCTCCAGTAGCATATTGGGCACCTACTGACCTGGGGAGTTCCTCTTTTAGTATCCTATCATTTTCCTTTTCATATTGTTCATGGGGTTCTCAAGGCAAGAATACTGAAGTGGTTTGCCAGTCCCTTCTCCAGTGGACCACATTCTGTCAGACCTCTCCACCATGACCCGCCCATCTTGGGTTGCCCCGCGGGCATGGCTTGGTTTCATTGAGTTAGACAAGGCTGTGGTCCTAGTGTGATTAGATTGACTAGTTTTCTGTGAGTATGGTTTCAGTGTGTCTGCCTCTGATGCCCTCTTGCAACACCTACCATCTTACTTGGGTTTCTCTTACCTTGCGCGTGGGGTATCTCTACACGGCTGCTCCAGCAAAGCACAGCTGCTGCTCCTTACCTTGGATGAGGGGTATCTCCTTGTGAATAACCACATACATAGCCAAGTAATGGGCTTCCCTCATAGTTCAGTTGGTAAAGAATGCAATGCAGGAGACCCTGGTTCGATTCCTGGGTTGGGAAGTCCCCTGGAGAAGGGATAGGCTAACCTACCCACTCCAGTATTGTCGGGCTTCCCTTTTGGCTCAGCTGGTAAAGAATCTGCCTGCAGTGCAAGAGACCTGGATTCAACCCCTGGGTTGGGAAGATCCCCTGGAGAAGGTAAAGGCTGCCCACTCCAGTATTCTGGCCTGGAGAATTCCATGGACTGTATAGTCCATGGGGTTACAAAGGGTCAGATATGACTGAGCGACTTTTAGTTTCAGCCAAGCAATAATATGTATGAAAACCTTGGAGAAGAAGTAACTGGGGAATGATTTAAATCCCCTGGGTATGAGATACACCCTCTTCAACCCTTGTCATCAAGGTAACTAACAAATAAGAAAATCTCCTGGAGTAGGAAATGGCAACCCACTCCAGTATTCTTGCCTAGAGAATCCCATTGACAGAAGAGCCTGGTGGGCCACAGTCCATGGGGTTGCAAAGAGTCAGACATAACTGAGCGACTGAACACACACACAGAAAGAACACTCAGTACTCCCTCTTATGTGTGTTTTAGGTCTGTAAGTGAAAGTTTTAATATTCCATCACCAATGACACCCTAGCTTTGTCAGCAGGAAAGATTTTCTAAAGAGAAATTTAAGTGTCTCTATAGACCCAAATATGGAAAAGGAGATGGCACCCCACTCCAGTACTCTTGCCTGGAAAATCCCATGGACAGAGGAGCCTTGTAGGCTGCAGGCCATGGGGTCGTGAAGAGTCAGACACAACTGAGCAACTTCACTTTCACTTTTCACTTTCATGCATTGGAGAAGGAAATGGCAACCCACTCCAGTGTTCTTGCCTGGAGAATCCCAGGGACAGGGAAGCCTGGTGGGCTGCAGTCTATGGGGTCGCCCAGGGTTAGACGTGACTGAAGCGACTCAGCAACAGCAGCAGCAGCAGCAGCATAGACCCAAATAAGTACTCAGTGGATTCAAGTTAGAATATGAGATCTTTTCATGTCACCTTAATATACAAAACCAAGAATGCTTCAATACTTGTAGATTAATTTCCCCACCACTGTGTGTTTGAAATGACAGCTTAGAAATCCACAAGTATTTTCATAGCTTCCCCAAGAGACAGCTACAGTATGTGTGAATGTCCTTTTAAAATAACAGTCTGTGCAGAAAACTTATGGCATACAAATGGGTGTTCTTGGCTCACTTTTACTCTGCACCAAAAAACATGTATAATGGGCTCAAGAAAGAGAAAAAGGAGGCCCTTTCCTGGCTGTTGGTCGGTTGACGAGCCAGTGCTGGTTGCTTTGACTGCTCTGTTTTCTGCTGCTGCTGGAGTTTAGTCCAGAAAGTCAGGGAGGGCACCAAGCAGATTGCTTCACTAGAGAGAAAGATATTAGTGAGACCCATCCATCCATCCATTCATGCAGGAAGCACAATTTTCAGAATGGCTTACTTAATTAACATGTTTTTCGAAAGCTCACCAAAAAATGCATATTGCGGGCTTTTTGGCTTTGTTTCTTCCTTTTGTTATTGGTTTATTTCACCTACTATGTGTCTTTAAGCTTGATCCTTGTTTTAGCATGTATCAGAATTTTCTTCCTTTTTAAGGCTGAATAATTATGTAGATTTTAAAAAATTGAAGTATAATTAATTTACATTGTTTCAAATGTACCACAAGAAGTTATTCAGTTATGTGTACACACACACACACACACACACACACACACACACACACACACACGTGTGTATGTGTATGCAGTCATGTCTGACTCTTTGTGACCCCACAGACTGTAGACCTCCAAGCTACTCTGTCCATAGAATTTTCCAGACAAGAATACTGGAGTGGGTTGCCATGCCCTCCTCCAGGGGATCTTCCCAACCCAGGGATCAAACCTGTGTCTCTTACGTCTTCTGCATTGGCAGGCAGATTTTTTACCACTGGTGCCACCTGGGAAGCTATATATGTAAATAAATTCTTTTTCAGATTCTTTACCATTAAAGGTTGTTATAAGATATTGAACATAGTTCCCTGTGCTATACAGTAGGTCCTTGTTATTTGTCTGTTTTATATATAGTATTATATATAGTAGGTGTCTGTTAAACCCAAATTCTCAATTTATCTCTCCCCATGTTTCCCTTTGGGAACCATAAGTTTGTTTTATACATCTGCAAGTCTATTTCTCTTTTGTAAATAAATTCATTTGTATCACATTTTTAAGATTCCACATATGGGTGATATCATACAGTATTTCATTTGTCTGACTTACTTTACTTAATATAATCATCTCTAGGTCCATGCATGTTGCTGCACATGGCATTATTTCATCCTTTTATAGCTGAGTAATATTCCAGTGTGTATATGCACCACATCTCCTTTATCCAATCATTTGCTGATGGACATTTGGGTTGTTTCCATGTCTTGGCTATTGTAAATAGTGCTGCTGTGAACACAAGTGCATTATTTTTTCTCAC
The DNA here is from genome assembly GCA_006408675.1 of Madoqua kirkii. Classification (NCBI taxonomy): domain Eukaryota; kingdom Metazoa; phylum Chordata; class Mammalia; order Artiodactyla; family Bovidae; genus Madoqua; species Madoqua kirkii. Next base: position 25,125 of record SJYC01098791.1, on the reverse strand, counting down.
TACAGTTTTCTCCAGATATATGCCCAGCAGGGTCATACAGTAGCTCTATTTTTAGTTTCTTAAAGAACCTTCATGCTCTTCTTCATAGTGGCTGCACCAATCTACATTCTCACCAACAGTGTAGGAGGGTTCCCTTTTTACCATAGCCTCTCCAGCATTTATCATTTATAGACTTTTTGATGATACCTATTCTGACCAACGGAGAAGGCAATGGCAACCCACTCCAGTACTCTTGCCTGGAAAATCCCTTGGTCAGAGGAACCTGGTGGGCTGCAGTCCATGGGGTCACTAGAAGTTGGATATGACTGAGCGACTTCACTTTTACTTTTCACTTTCATGCATTGGAGAAGAAAATGGCAGCCCACTCCAGTGTTCTTGCCTGGAGAATCCCAGGAATGCAGGAGCCTGGTGGGCTGCTGTCTATGGAGTCACTAGGAGTTGGATACGACTGAGAAACTTCACCTTCACTTTTCACTTTCATGCATTGAAGAAGGAAATGGCAGCCCACTCCAGTGTTCTTGCCTGGAGAATCCCAGGGACGCGGGAGCCTGGTGGGCTGCCATCTGTGGGGTCGCACAGAGTCAGACACAACTGAAGCGACTTAGCAGCAGCAGCAGCAGCATTCTGACCAAAGTAAGGTAATATCTTACTGTGCTTTTGATTTGAGTTTCTCTGATAATTAGTGGCATGGAACATCTCCTCATGTGCCTGCTGGCCATCTGTATGTCTTCTTTGGAGACAAGTCTACTTAAGATTATCTGCCCTTGTTTTTCTGATTAGCTTTCTTTTTTTTAATTGAACTGCATAATTTCTATTTTGGAAATTAATCCCTTGTCAGTCACATCATTTGCAAATATTTTCTCCCATTGTATAGGCTGTCTTTTCATTTTGTATATGGTTTCCTTTGCTGTGCAACAAAAATATTGTGTGTCCACTGAAGCTCACTGGGGTGATTTGTGAGACTGAAGGCACACAGCTCTGGTCCCAGCTAGATCCAGCCCCACAGTCACACATCTTCTGTCAAAACGAGCCTGACTTCCCTTCCAGGTCGTCTTCAGACTACACAATTTCTAAAACTGTTGCTTTGCTCCTTTAAAGCACCTTCAGTTTCAAAATTATCTATTTCACTTGCCCCAGTCTTTTTCCATGAGTCTGCCTGGAGACATTTTTGAGCCAGGGGGCTTGATGTTATGTTTTTGTTGTTTTTATTAGATATTTTGACATTGAAATTTGATTTATAATATTGATACATTAGAATTCTTGCCACATTCTAATATATCTCAGTGAAAGTGTCAAGTCACCACAAAGTAACCAGTTTAAAAATTTTATAGATGATGAGATTAGCACAATGTCCATTTAAAACTTCCATAAAACCCAAAATGGAGCTGCTAGCTGCTTCCACTGTTTTTCTGCAGTCACACCATGCCCTCCTACCACACTCTTACCCATTGTGCATCTTAGGTTCCATAATAAGCACAGAAGGGATGCGAAATGACCAAAGTAAGGTAATATCTTACTGTGCTTTTGATTTGAGTTTCTCTGATAATTAGTGGCATGGAACATCTCCTCATGTGCCTGCTGGCCATCTGTATGTCTTCTTTGGAGACAAGTCTACTTAAGATTATCTGCCCTTGTTTTTCTGATTAGCTTTCTTTTTTTTAATTGAACTGCATAATTTCTATTTTGGAAATTAATCCCTTGTCAGTCACATCATTTGCAAATATTTTCTCCCATTGTATAGGCTGTCTTTTCATTTTGTATATGGTTTCCTTTGCTGTGCAACAAAAATATTGTGTGTCCACTGAAGCTCACTGGGGTGATTTGTGAGACTGAAGGCACACAGCTCTGGTCCCAGCTAGATCCAGCCCCACAGTCACACATCTTCTGTCAAAACGAGCCTGACTTCCCTTCCAGGTCGTCTTCAGACTACACAATTTCTAAAACTGTTGCTTTGCTCCTTTAAAGCACCTTCAGTTTCAAAATTATCTATTTCACTTGCCCCAGTCTTTTTCCATGAGTCTGCCTGGAGACATTTTTGAGCCAGGGGGCTTGATGTTATGTTTTTGTTGTTTTTATTAGATATTTTGACATTGAAATTTGATTTATAATATTGATACATTAGAATTCTTGCCACATTCTAATATATCTCAGTGAAAGTGTCAAGTCACCACAAAGTAACCAGTTTAAAAATTTTATAGATGATGAGATTAGCACAATGTCCATTTAAAACTTCCATAAAACCCAAAATGGAGCTGCTAGCTGCTTCCACTGTTTTTCTGCAGTCACACCATGCCCTCCTACCACACTCTTACCCATTGTGCATCTTAGGTTCCATAATAAGCACAGAAGGGATGCGAATACCATAGTGCTTTCATTCAGACCTTCTTCCCACATGAGGCTGTCTGTCCTGTATAATCACATGCACCTGAATGGCAACACACACAGCTCAGCAAAGATTAGGTCAACCACAGCTCACGATGGTAAAACCAGTGCTGAGTTGATGGGGAAATGAAACTGCTTTAATATATTGCATTTCATCTCTGTGAGTCAAACCGCAGATAAATGCTTGGTCTTGTTCTAGATTAGAATTAAAACAGCCCAGGCTCCCACTTGCATGCTGTTGGCTGGAAAGCACCCCTGTGAAGCTGTGGGCTAAGTTCTCGCTCAAGAGAACCCCGTTGCTGGTTTCTTCCGGAGTTGAGATTCTCACAGCGTTACTGGAGAGATCAGAGGAGGTGCTGGACCAGAAGGTACTCTCTTGGGCCTGCAAACTTTAGCAAAGAGTGAGGAACACTGGACGCAGAATCCAGAGACTTGTCTTACCTGCATCAGCCAAGAACCAGCCATGTGAGCTGCATGCACAGAGTTTAGGTCACATTAATTGTCTTTTTAGGTGGCCCTAAGCAGATCCTGGTTGCACACAGATCAAGTCCAAGCTCCCAGGCTGACCTTCAATTTCAGCCTGTATTTGGCCCCAGCTGTCTGAGGGGTGGCACCGTATGGGGCCAAGGGTCCAGACCCTGTGGTCAGGGTACTTGCTGTGAATCCCAGGTCTGCCTCTGTCCAGTTGGACATGTAACCTCACCTTTCTGGACCTCAATGCCCATTCTGTAACCAATACAGTAGCAAGGGCTGTCTTGTAGGGCAGTGGGGAAGATTGAGTAAAGATGGTCCTGTCCTTGGCATGGTGCCCACAGGGAGTACATATGCTGGTGGTTTAGTTGCCAAGTTGTGTCCGACTCTTTGTGACCCTGTGGACTGTAGCTCACCAGGTTTGTCTGTCCATGGGATTTCCCAGGCAAGAATACTGGAGTGGGCTGCTACTTCCTTCTCTAAGGTGTGTGCTACTGAAAAACTGTGCCTTCATTTTCGAATCTGACTTTAAACCCACCTTCTCCACAGCACTTTCCCAGGCACTGTACATGTTTAGGGACCAGTGAGCAATGTTGAGTTAGCAGTTCAGACACATTGATGTACCAGGGAACGAGAGAGCAGTGAGACTGATTTTCCTGCAATACTTGTTCCTTTCATGGTTATCCCTTGGCTTCATCTTTCTCGTATTTCTACGTGTCTGTTGGCGTGTGAGCCTGGGCTGCTGTTCTTCATACCTCTCCACTTCTCCTGGTGAACCTCCACTCCTCTCAAGGTGCAGCCCAAACATCACCTCTTCTGTGAAGTCCTCCCTGATTTCCAGCTGGGAAGGCACTCTTTCCAGAGCAGGTTTTATATATGGTTGCATAATTCTTCTACTTTCCCTGCAGTGAGAGTTCAGGTCCACATTCCTCCCCTCGCTTCTGGGTAGGATGGTAACTGCTTCACCCCAAAGAGTCTGTGGCAGGAATAACACTGGGGTCTCAGGAGCCACGCCGTGTGTGTGTGTGTGTATGTGTTCAGTCATGTCCGACTCTTAGTGACTCTGTGGACTGTAGCTCCTCTGCCCATAGAATTCTCCAGGCAAGAATACTGGAGTAAGCTGCTCTCTCCTCCAGGGGATCTTCCCAACCCAGGGACTGAACCCGAGTCTCTCACATCTCCTGCTTCGGCAGGTGGATGCTTTACCACTGCACCACCTGGGAAGCTGGGCCCTACAAGATGGCATAGCTTCCATGCTGTTGGCTGGAATATATTCTCTTGGAGCCGTGAGGAAGCCTGGCTCCATGCAGAAGCCACTTGACATACTTTGACTGGTTGCCCTGTATCCAGGTGGCACACACGTAGCCACCTGGTGGCTGACATGGTGGCAGACACACAGCCGCCTCTCTGTGCCCCACCAGATCTGTGAGGATACAAATGCAACAACCCCTTCATGTCCTTACATCCTGGGCTAGTTTATTATCATCCAGCAAAAGGAACTGGAGCAACTTTCCTTGAGCCCCAGTGACTGAGTATGCTCCAGTGTTACAGCACTCAGCTACCTCCCAGAATCTTCATGCTTGTCATGCTCACTGGACTGCAGGCTCTGTGAGGGTTGAACTCTGTTCTACTCATCTCTGTGTGCCGGCAGCTGCCACGGTGCCTGGAACATGGGAGATTCTCAGTATGCAAGCTGAATAAACCACTACTTAGAGGGTCACTCTATTGTTCTGTCACTCAGTCATGTCTGATTCTTTTGCAACCTCTTGGACTGCAGCCCGCCAGGCTCCTTTGCCCATGGGATTTCCCAGGCAAGAATCCTGGAGTGGGTTGCCATTTCCTCCTCCAGGGACTCTTCCTGCCCCAGGGATCAAACTCCCGTCTCCTGTATTGACAGGCGGATTCCTTACCACTGCACCCCCTGGGAGGCCCTTCCCTGAGCTCAAAGCCCTCCCTACAGCCGTCACATTGAAGGCGACAGAGGGCTGGGCCAGGCCTGTGACCATCAGGTTCTCATCAGCCTCCTTGACTGTAGGCTGAGTGCACAGCCCCTCAAGCAGGGCTCACACACTGTTCTTTCTGTGCAGTTAAGTAAGCCAGCAAAGTACCGAGCTTGTGTTGTCACTGCCAGCCTCAGCAGACTATTTATAGACACGTGTTCCATGCGCTATGTGACATACACATGTATAGTCACACCGAGTTTTTGTCGGGTTAGCAGCTGAGTTGGCTCAGAGCTCCCGGTGATGCTTCTGGAGCCGTTGTTCACTTGCTCCTCCATGTACTTCCCCAGGGCGGGGCTCCCTGCCAGCCTGCTCCGTGCCAAGCAGGAGACTCATGCTGGCTTCAGTTATTTTGTTGGGTTTGAGGTAAATCTTTGACGCAGCATCTGCATGCAAACCAATTCTACCACTTCTCCAGTGTCTATTTCTATGACTAGAGTGATGAGAAGCAACATGCATCAACAAGCCTGTAAGGGGCTGAGATTAGAGTGTGCTTGAAATTGACAGCAGAGACTCTGAGACGGGGGTTGACGGAGGGAGGCCAGCCTGTGAGCTATGAAGAATGCATGGCAGGGGTTCCTGGCGTGGATGGCACCTGCAAGCCCACAGATGGAAAGTAGTGGCCTCGGGGAGTAGATACCGTGGCCTGAAAAGTGTCCATGTTCAAGACCTGGTAAATTACATAAAGGAAAACAAAAGAGGGATCAGACATTTCCTGAGCACCAGTGAACTGTGTGCTGGAAAGGAGTCTAGGTACTGTCCTTGCCAGTCCACATACTTTGCACCATCCTGATGGCAAGTCTGGTAATGTCTCTGAAGCTGTTCTCTCCACTATGGCCACCCCCCCACCCTCGACCCAGCCAGGCTATCCCACCCACTCTCACCCCTCACATTCCACAACCTCCCCCCTTCACCACCATCAGGGCTGTCTGGTGAACTCACTCGACCTCCAAAGTGCTCACTATAGGTTTGCTGTTTTTCTCTACTGACTTCAGAAAAACTTTCCAATGCCTCGCCTATGATCCCTGTTTTCCTCTCATATCTTCCAATATTATCTCTATGTGGCCTATTTCCTTTAGCCCAGTGCTGTTGTTGTTGTTTAGTTGCTAAGTTGTGTCCAGCTCTTTTATGACCCTCATGGACTGTAGCCCTCTAGGCTCCTCTGTCCATGGGATTCTCCTGGCAAGAATACTGGAATGGGTTGCCATTTCCTTCTCCAGGGGATCTTCCCGATCCAGGGATCAAACCTACATCTCTTGCAATGGCAAGTGGCTTCTTTACCACTGAGCCACCAGGGAAGCCCTTCCTTCAGCCCATAAATGTTCCTAAATCTCAGACCATCTCCATTAACTGTTTTCTCCTCCAGAGGTGGCCTTAAGATTTGATCAGACATAGAGATGAATTCAGCATTGCTGTGTGAAATCCAGGGTCATACTGAGACACATAACATAGGTGGTATGTATGTGCCAAGTCACTTCAGTCATGTCTGATTCTGTGTGACCCTATGGACTTCAGTGCACCAGGCTTCTCTGTCCATGAGATTTTTCCAGGCAAGAATACTGGAGTGGGTTGCCATGCCCTCCTCCAGGGGATCTTCCTGACCCAGGGATTGAACCTGTGTCTCTTCTGTCTCCTGCACTGGCAGGTGGGTTCTTTACCACTAGTGCCACCTGGGAAGCCCCCTACATAGGTGGTAATCAATGTCATTTATTAAATTGCAGTACTGCCAGGGCTGTGTAGGAAACAGGACTAATTTTTGAGACTGAAATAGGTCTCTGAAAATAGCCCTGTTTTAATCAGAGCTGGAGAGCTCTGCATACATCAGGGCTGGAGAAAGGGTGGAAGACAAGTAGATAAAGGGAGACAGGAAGACAGGAGACTGAGCATCAGCTGAGAAGCATGACAACCTCCATCTGCTCCCAGAAGGAGTGAGGTTGAGTCTCATTCCACTGCAAGGAAACAGAATTCTGTGTGGCAAGCTATTGGATTTCTAGGGCTTCCCAGGTAGCTCAATGTTAAAGCTTCTGCCTGATGACTCCCAATGCTTTGAACTGTTTTAACTCCAAGATCCATCCGATATTCAACAAATATTTATTGAGCAATGACAACAAACCAGGCCCTGTGAAAGGCACTGAAGGTATGAAACAAGTAGGACAGCAGAGTGGTGGAGACGAACCAGGTGAATCCTGTAGAATTTGTTGGGAACATGTCTCATAACAGACTGAATCCAGGACATCACAGGGTTCCTGGAGGTGGTTTCAACCTGTGCCCTGATTCATAAAGGGTGAGCTGGCATGAGCCAGGTGAAGAGGGAGGTGTAGACAAAGAAGAGGCTGGGAGGTTACACTGGGACCAGGTAAGGAAGATCTGCAGTCTTCCTGCTGAGGGATTTGTGGCTTAACATGTATCATGTGTATCCTCGTGCTCAGCACAAAGAAGTCCCTGGTATATCTTACCCTTTATTATTTATTCTATAGGCCACAGGAAGTCAGAGGATTTTAACTGGTATTTCATCTTGACTTATGTCAGTCAAGATGCGGGGCACTGACATAATAAGATTTGCATTTTGCAAGTTCCCTTTGGCGGTAGGGAAGAGAATAGATGGTAGGGGGTCACTACTAGAAGGAGTGAGGCGTGGAGGAGCCTGAACAGCTGATCCGACAAGACATGGCAGTAGCTGGGGTGGGAGGTGGCCACAGGGAAAGGCGGAAAGTGGGGAAGTGTTGCAGATGGGAGGGGAGAGGGTGAAGAAAGCAGTGTGTCAACAACCCTGGGTTCCCTCGTCAAGCAAAGGAGCTGTGTTGGTGCTTTTCCCCAACACAGGAAACAGCAGAGCAAGGAGAGGGAGAAAAAGGATGCACTTTGTGTGAAATGTCCAGCTTCAGTGCCTGTGGAACATGCCAGCAGCTGGGCATGGGCTGGAACTAAAGAGAAAATCTGGACTGGAAAATCTAACTTTGGGAAGTTGGCAGCCCTTAGAGAGGAATTAAATCCACAGTAGGGGATGAAATGGTCCTGAGAGAAGGGTAGCAGAGTGGGCCCCGGGAGCAACCCTGAGGAGGAAAGAATCAGGGATTTGGGTATAAAAATGATATATATATATATATGTTGTTTTTTTTTAAGGAAACACTCTTAAGGTTGTTTAATTAGCAACAAATAACTAAAACACTGGCAATACCAATCTTTTTCTCTGGTGAAGCTGTTCCTTTAAGGATCAGCAATGATCTCAGTGGAAACTTCAGGGGCCTTCTCGAAGTCTTTTCCTTTCTGGACAGCTCCAAGGCATGTGACGATTCTGAAACCCCTTCTGTCTGTGCCTCTGTCTCCTTTCAGGTCTGGCCTCCTCTGGGGCTCAGTACTTTTCCCTCATCCATTAAATGTAGGGGCTCCACAAATGATCTGCTTTGACGTTCTCTGTAAACTCTGGTCTCAGTGTTTTTTTATCCAATCTCATTGCTTTAAATATTGCCCCCGCCCAGATAATGTCCAATTCCTGGCAGAGGCACAATGATTAGAGGCTCAAAGTCTGGAAATGGGCCAGACAGGGCTTTAATCCTGTATCTGCCAGTTCCTAACCAACCGTGTGACACTGATGTGAACCATTAAAGTAGTTCAACCCCTCTAAACCTCCACTTTCTCCTCTCTTAAATCTGGATAATAATAGCATCTGGCTCACATGGACATCGGTTTAGCTGCCCCAGAATGAAGACTTAATTAATCACAGTTTTCCCATACCACTGCTTACGTAAGAAAAAAAATGGTAATATTGAATGTTTGTATGTGTGTGGGGTAAATGGAGGTGGCTGTGATCAGTAAGAATTGGCCAGAGGGCTCTGGCCTCTCCAGCACCTGCCCAGCCCCCACCCAGCCCCCACCCTTGGGGGTGAGGGCCTGGATAGTGACCATCCCAGATCAGACAGGGCACCCCCACCCCCACATCACACACAGATCCCACAAGCCCCGGGGAGGGTGAGGGGAGCAGGGGGGCAACTGAGAGTCCAACATTTCCCAAAGAGAAGTTGTCGTCTGGAAAAGGCCATTTAAATCTGCAGAGCCAAAGCAGCCCTGACTGCCCATCACCACTCAGAGGGTGAGAGTGGAAAAAAGGAGAAAGAACTGTGTATCTTAAGATCTCTATCCAGTCCCCCCGCTCAGCAGGAACACCCAGAAGGCTTCAGTGCAGTGCCACAGCCAGGACACCAGCACAGACACACCCACTGGTCCTACTCAGGTTACCTGTTCTTGTGTGTGTGTGTGTGTGTGTGTGTGTGTGTGTGTGTGTGTGTGGTGTGTGCGCACGCGCGTGCACGCGCGCACGTGTGAATGCGCACATTTAGTTCTGTGCAGCTTTATCACACGTAGGTTTGTATATCCACCACCACAGGGAAACAAGAATCCAGAACGTTCTCACCACCACAGGGATCCTCGGTATTGCCGGATACAACCATACCCACTGGCCTCCCACCCCACCCTCACCCTGCCAGCTGAGCATCCATTATTCATTTCTACAATTCCTTTCATTTCAAGAATGCCCTAGATGGAACCATCCAGCCTGCACACTTTTGGAATTAGCTTTCATCATTCAGCACGATACCCCTGAGATCCACCCTGGTTCTTGCCTGGGTCACAGGTCATCCATTTCAGGGCTGAAAGCAGCAGCTTTTCACCATCCAGATGGACTCCAGTTTCTATGACCACTCTCGGGTTTAGGAGATCTGAGTTGTCTCCAGTCTGGGGTATTATGGATTCTACTGCTGTTGTATTGACATACAAGCTCTGGTGTCAATTCTTACTGTACTTTTAAGACTAATTTCTCAGAAAACTCCCAGTTAAATATCTTCTCCTTTCTTTACAGGCTATTTAAGTTTTCCCATCTCTGAAATGTTTTTTGACCATTGCTCTTTCTGGTTATTTATCTTTCTCATTTTGATTCTTGGGGATTTTTTAGATTCTGAATGCTAATCTTTTGTCAATAACATATATTATAAATATCTCCCAAACTGTGGTGTCCTTAGATAAACATAAATTTTTAATCTTAATGTGGTCAGACTTATAAGTCACTCTTTTGTTTGCACTTTTTTAGTGTTCTGTGTAAGAAATTATTCCTTACCCCAAGATCACAAAGATAACCAGCATGGTCTCCTCAAATTTTAGGGTTTTGCTTTCCACATTTAAGTCCTTCATTTACCTGGAGTTTGGTTTGAGTTGCATATTTGATAGGGCTGCGATATCAATTTTTGAACATGAATCGCCAGTTGTCCTATGACCACTTAAAGTCTGTTCTTTCCCCAGTGACCCCAAAAGCCATCTCTTTTGTATATTAAGTGTCTATATATTCTCAGCTGTGTTTCTGGGTTCTCTCCACTCAGCGGTGAAAAATGAGAATGTTCCCCTTGGCGGGGAGTGGGGAAGATGGGGCAGGCTTACTCCTGGCTCCCTTTATGCCCTTCGGGGGTCCTAGCCTGTGCAGGTGATCAGCGTCTTTTAAGAAGCCATGCCCTTCAAAGACCTGGTCCGTGTTTGGTCTGACGCTTCAAGCTTCAGGGTCCACTCCCCCTCTTAGGAACCTGGCCCCTCATTAGTCGATCTTCTTTCCAGTTCAAGTTTTTATGAATTTTTTTTCTTCCTTATCGGCTCTTTTCACGAGGGCATCACTCAGTATCTTCTGAGGCCAGGAAGGGAAACAGGAAATTCACATCAAGCCAAACTGGCAGCTTAATTGACTTCAGGAGAACTGGAGTTTGGGCGAATGGCCTTCCAGTCCTTCTTCACTTCCCCATGGCGCCCATTCTGGGTATCTGAAAGCCTCCAAACTCATCCCCCAGCTCCAGTCTCTCACCAGACCAACCCACCTCCCTATGGCTGCCAGAGCCATCTCCTCGGAGCAGATTCTTGACCAGGACAAAACCCTCTCTGCCACTCTGTCCTCTCTCTTGGCCGTTCAGCAGCCAAACAGTTCAAATAGGTCTCACCACCTGTGAAGAAAGGTCGAGGACCCCAGCCTGGTCCTGGAGTTCAGGCAGTGCGGCTCCACCTTCACGGGTGAGCACGACTTAGCAGCTGTGATTGGAGGAACGCGCCTCAGCATGGGGGAGTTTTCCTGTGATTGGAGGAACATGCCCCAACGTGGGTAGAGTCTCCCTGTGATTGGAGGGAAGAATCCCAGCGTGGGAGAGCCTCCCTGTGATTGGAGGGACGAGCCTCGGCGTGGAGAGAGGTTCCCGGGTGATCAGGTGGAGAGAGGTTCCCGGGTGATCAGGTGGGCACCTGCTGCACGCATGCGCACTGAGGAACAGGGCAAGTCGTCACGCTCTAGGCCGGCGGCCACAGGGTGAGAGGGGCCAGCTTTGAGTGGGTGAGGCCCAGGAGCCGAGAGCATTGGGCCGCTCCAGAATCCGGGAGTGACCCTCAGCCGACCACAGCAGCCTGGAGGCAGGGTCCTCGGTCACGGGAGAGCCTGAACCTGAATCCTGCCCATGAACTAGGCTAGAAGCCCATCTCCCCAGAGCTCCCGGCAGCGCCCCACTGGCTGCGTCTGGATTTGGCCTTGGGCAACCCAGATCTGAACACCAGGTGAGCCTGCATAGACTGTTGACTTGAAGAACAGAAGTAAGAAACTTGGGTTGTTTATTTAAGTATGTGAGAATTTGTGAGACTGGCAGTAGGGACTGAACACACGCGCTTCTGAGCTGGGGGACGGGAGGGTGCTGCGGTCAGGTGTGTTCGCATCATCTCTCTCAGGTACTGCTACCCAGCTGTCCAGCCTCTGTTCTGTTTGCCATTGGAAAGGAGTGTAAATCCGGATTGGCTTACTGCACGGGGGCTCCGGGGGGACTCGGTGTGATAACGTACACCCAGGGCCCCGCGTGTGGTCATTCACACTCGGTCACCTCCTCGCACACACCATCCTCCCCACGGCCACACCTTCCTCTCGCCTGATGCTCTAATCTCTTCACACCACCCTGCTGCCCATTCTCTTAGGCCCAGCTGGGCTGTCGCCTCCTACACAAAGCTGGGATCCACCCCCTACAAGTAAAGCCCTTCTCCGAATTCTTACAGTTTGCCATCTTTACCTCTACACCAGAACAGATTGGAGCCCAGGCTGCTTCTTTCTGTGGAATCTCAGGAAACAGCGGAAAGGAGATGGAGGACTTTAAAAGCTCCCACCAGCTCTCCTGTGTTTTTTTGTGGGACTCTGGGAGCAGAGGTGAGGTGCCTCCCCAGGCCCAAGAGCCGGCCCTCTACCCTGAGTCCCACCCACTGCCTCTCAGGACCAACTGTATATTAGGACTGAGAAGTGTGACTGACCGAACTGTGTTCCCCCAAACTCCAAATGTTGAAGCCCTGACCTCCAGGGCTTCAGAATGTGTCTGTATTTGAAGCTAGAACCTTTAAAGTGGTGATTAAATAAAATGAGGCTGTTAGGTGGGTCCTGATCCAACCTGTATCCTTATAAAAAAGGGAAATTTGGAGACAGAGACACTAGGGGTGGGAGCACTGAGGAAGAGCCACAGAGGACAGCGATGGGCTTAGGAGAAACCAAACCTGCTGACACCTGAATCTTGGACTTCTGGCCTCCAGAACTGTGAGAAGTAATTTGTTGTTCAAGCTGGCAGCCCTAGTCAATAAATACAGGCAGAACAGAATTGTGGAGGAGAACCTGATCATAGTTGATTGTTCAGTAATCCACACGGTGTACCAGGCTGTGTTTAGAGCTAACTTTGCATTTAAGAATTTACTTTTTTGAATGTACCAGTATATTATGAAAATAAGTGTCACCATAACATAGTAAAAGGGCAATGCTCCAGGAAAAAACAAGAATCAAAATAACCAGAAGTGTTGGAATCTACATTTCTTGATAGAATTAACAGCTGTTGAATTTTGAGGTGCAAGGGTGAGGACCACCTTGAAGCTGGAACATTGCATGTTTCTCTAAGAAATCTCTTGTCAGAACCAGGTCACTGACCAGTTAGTGATTGCCCATGGCTGGCAGTGTCTGAGAGGAGGCAGTCCTCTGTGAATTGCTATGTTCTCATCATGAAAGTTGCTAAGTAGCCACTCTCTATGTCTCTGGTCAGTGAGTAACCAGCTTGCACCTGGCACTGGCCTCGAGCTGTTGACAGTCATGCTCACGGTTCCATCCCAGTTGCAGACACTGCTGCCAGATACAAGTTGATCAGACCTTGTCCATACTATGTGTGTTTTTACATGGCTGTGATTAAACTGGCATAAATGTCTGAAGGCAGGAAGGAGAAGAGGAAGGAACAGAGGCTCCAAGTGGGCCCCTCACAGCTGCTCCGTGGATGTTTCAAAATGAGTTACCTTGTTGCCAAACTCAAGTTCAGCTCCTTGTGGCTCAAGAATCCAGTATGGAGAGACAACTGCTGGGTGAGAGGAGATAGCTTCCTTGAGGAAGCCAGCAATCCTGGGGGGAAAGATGGACTCATGTCCTAAAGGGCCAGCTTCCCCTTGCTGATTGGGGGCACGAACTCTTATAGGGGAGGGTCAGAGTGCACAGGTGGGTGGAGGGCTCTGTGTAGAAGAGCAGTCAGCTCTTGACTGTCATCTTGGAATTGGTCATCAGTGGTCTGACTAGTGTCATCTTGTTTTTTTGTTGTTCAGGTGCTAAGTCACATCTGACTCTTTGCGACCCCGTGGACTGCAGCTCCCCAGGCATCCCTAACTGTTTTAAGTGCAGTTAATCTTCAGTTCCAAGACTGGCTTGTTCCCATCTGTTTGAGGGCAGTTCTTGCAGCTGTGGCAGCTTATGTCACTGCTGCAATCTGGGCATCTGTAGTTAACTTCTATCTGGTGGGGGTTTCAGTATCTATAAGAAGCTCACAGGACATGGCTCAAATTATTATCTGTAGCCCTTGTGGAGGAACTAAAGGTCTTTGACTTTGCTTAATGGCTAAACTGTTACTATTTGATGTTATTTGACTATTTCCCTTCTCTTCTGCATTTTCTCAACTCTCTGATTAAGTTTGTTCTTTGGCTAAAGTTTTTTACAAACAAGAGGCAGGAGGAGGACTTTGTGGGGAGTGGGTCCTTCTCGGTTTCAGCCTCACTGTTCTTTCATTTTTTTTCAGTTATGTGTGTCTTGACCACGTGGGCCTTGTATGTTTAGACTTTTTTTAATTGAAGTATAGTTGCTGGACAATATTATGTAACTTACAGGTGTGCAGTATAGTGATTCACCTTTTTAAAATGTTATATTCCATTTATAATTACTCTTTTAAAAAATTGGCTGTATTCCCTGTGTCGTACATTATATCCTTTTGTTCGTTTATTTTACACCTAAGAGTTTGTACTTCTTATTCCTCACTCATACGTTTCCCCTCCCCCCTGATGACCGCTAGCTTGTTCTATGTATCTCACCTCACCATCCCTTCTAAAACACTGTGTTACAAACAGCCTCACTGATAACTGTAAATAACATCTTTCTATCTTCCTACATGACTGGCATCAAAGAGATCGCCTGAAATACGGAATTTAAAAATTATACTTCTGTCATTATTTTGAACGTACCTGTGTGCTGTTGACCTCCTTCGACTTCTGGCACAAGAACTGTGACCTTTCATTCCCTGTGGAAGCCCATCGGTGCACAAAGTGCCTGGTACCTGGGAGGCAAGTAATAACTATTTGTTTAACAAATGAACCAAAGTTCTCAAGAAAAATACCACCAGTGCCTTAGAGAGGAAAGAAATGCCTGAACAAATCACCTTCCACCCCCATCTGTCTGTCTCTGAATTCCTTTAGACAATAAATATTTGAGCATTCTAAAACACAGTTTGAGCAGAATCTAATCAGTCTCGTTCAGGCTTCCTCAGGGCAAAATCTAGGCCTAGCCAATGTGTCCCCACCCCAGACTTTTTCTCTCATTTATACCCCTTCCCCTGTCTGCAAGCCCTGCTACTCCTGCCTGTCTTTTCAGATTCTCTGACTCCTTTGGTGAAGCTTAGCCCAACCATTGGGTTTCATACCAGTCTTCCCCTCTTTAAACCCAAAGCATTATTGGCGTCTAATCCTCCTTTTGTGGATTCATGTTGCACCCACTTCCAGACTGTGCGGTGAACTTTCGGAGTTGCTAGCGGCGGAATGAAACACCAACACGGCCGAGTGGTTTGAATCTTTTTCTTTATTCTTCTTATTCTGCTGCTTCTTGCAGCTGCCTTATTTTATATCTTTTTCACAACACTTTACAGGGCAAGTTGCCAAACACTATGATTCAATGACTATACAGTGCACAGGCGCGGGGCGAGATAACCTTTACCTTAACTTATTTACTGCAGCTAAGACTTTGTTTTGGGGAACTTCCTTATCAACTTAGAATCCATTTTGACCCTGGGTCTGTTCCTTTTTGAAGGATCAGAGAAACATCCTTGTATGCAAGAAATGTTCTTTTCCACGGGGTCAAAGGATTCTTGGCTGAAGATCTCGTTTGCAAGAATATTCAGCCGTGACCAGGAGCCTTGTTTGCAAGAGTCTTCCCAGCCTCCCTTATACTTTGTTCCCTACAGGAGTTCAGCAGTCGTGTCTCTAAAGTCACTTCCAACCTGTGCCCTTGCTGACCGCTCTGCTCGTACTCACTCTCTGTCGCCTACTCTCTCACATCTTCCCAGGATGCCGAGACGCCTCATTGGTTGGTCTCCTTGTAGAACACTTATGGCCACATTTACTTTGGGGAGGATGTCTTCAGAGTCATTTATTCAGCAGTTGCTTATTGAGAACATGCTGAACAAGCTTTGCAGACACTGCTTGGGTCCCTGGGGGTGTGGCCATGAAGTGACAAGGGGACCCATCACAGAGGGGGTGATGAGTCCATCATCAGTGAGAGCGTCTTAGGTGAAGGAATGCTGAAGGTAGGGCAGACAGAGCAGGGGGGCTGCAGTGGGAAGGTGATTTATTTAGTGTAAGGCATCAGGAAAGACCTCCCTAAGGAGGTGACAGTTCGCCCAAATCAAAACAAGGAACCTGTTAAGCAAAATGCAGATGAGTCAGGGTAGCAGGGGGTGGTCAAGAATAGTTGCCATAAGTGGGGGAAGTGGACAGCTGCCAGGTGGTAGGGACCCTGGAGGCTGGCTTGGGCTGGAGGCAGAGGTTTTAGTCTAGATTCAGTGGGGGCCACCAGGGGATTGTGCTTGGGAGGAGAAGGACAGATGGGCATTTGGGCCTAGATGCTAGATGCTGGCAAGAGGCAGGGGAGACCTGGACAGGCATGGCCTGTCATAGGTGCTGTCCTGTGAAAACAGCAGGAAGTGAATGACTTCCGACAACATTTTGGCAATAAACCAACAGGCCTTGCTGCTGGGTCAGATGTTGTGGGTGGAGGATGGGAAGAATTTAGAGGGACCCATGGATTGTTGGCCCAGCAACAAGTACTGGTAACTGAGATGGGACAGACACAGGCTTAGAAGGGGTCCTGGGTGTGGACCCTGGGCAGGTTAAGGACCTGTTAGATGTTCAGTCAAGCCCATGAAGAAGGGTCACTGAGGGCCACGGGGCTTGTCTTGGGACCTGCATTCAGTCCGTTCCTTTTGCAGGGCCCTCTGAGCTGGGTGATTGTTGCTCTATAACACATGGAGGGTTCCTGTGCTGTCTTGCTATCCAGAGATGGAGCATGTGGGATTTCAACTCTGAAGATTGTAGAGAAGTGAAAGCCCCACACTGGTCTCGGGCTCATGCCACACGCTCCCTCACTGGAAGGTGGACATCACAGAACAAGGAACAATACTTTGATTAGGACCAAAAGAAGATGATCTGAGCGTCCAGGTTTTCTCCCTTCTGTCATGGCCATTTACTGTATATGTTGTTGCACTTATTTAACTTGTATGCAGAGTACATCATGAGAAACGCTGGGCTGGAGAAAGCACTAGCTGGAATCAAGGTTGCCAGGAGAAATCACAATAACCTCCGATATGCAGATGATACCACTCTTATGGCAGAAAGTGAAGAAGAACTAAAGAGCCTCTTGATGAAAGTGAAAGAGGAGAGTGAAAAAGTTGGCTTAAAGCTCAACATTAAGAAAACTAAGACCATGGCATCCGGTCCCATCACTTCATGGCAAATAGATGGGGTAACAGTGGAAACATTGGCTGACTTTATTTTTCTGGGCTCCAAGATTGCTGCAGATAGTGATTGCAGCCATGAAATTAAAAGACACTTATTCTTTGGAAGGAAAGTTATGACCAGCCTAGACAGCATATTAAAAAGCAGAGACATTACTTTGCCAACAAAGGTCTGTCTAGTCAAGGCTATGGTTTTTCCAGTGGTCATGTATGGATGTGAAAGTTGGGACTATAAAGAAAGCTGAGCGCAGAAGAATTGATGCTTTTGAACTGTGGTGTTGGGGAAGACTCTTGAGAGTCCCTTGGACTGCAAGGAGATCCAGTCCATCCTAAAGGAGATCAGTCCTGGGTGTTCATTGGAAGGACTGATGTTGAAGCTGAACCTCCAATATTTTGGCAACCTGATGCAAAGAGCTGACTCATTTGAAAATACCATGATGCTGGGAAAGATTGAGGATAGGAGGAGGAGCAGACGACAGAGGATGAGATGGCTGGATGCCATCACTGACTTGATGGACGTGGGTTTGGGTAAACTCCTGGAGTTGGTGATGAACAGGGAGGCCTGGCGTGCTGTGATTCATGGGGTCGAAGAGTCGGACACGACTAAGCAACTAAACTGAACTGAAGTCCTAAGTCGTGTCTGAATCTTTGCTACCCATGAACTGCAGCACATCAGGCTTCCCTGTCCTTCACAATCTCCTGCAGTTTGTCCAAATTCATGTCCATTGAGTCGGTGATGCCATCCATCCTCTGTCATCCCCTTCTCTTCCTGGCCTCAATCTTTCCCAGCATCAGGATCTTTTCTAATGAGTCAGCTCTTTGCATCAGGTGGCCAAAGTATTGGAGCTTCAGCATCAATCCTTCCAATGAATATTCAGGGGTTGATTTCCTTTAGGACTGACTGGTTAGATCTCCTTGCAGTCCAAGGGACTCTCAAGAGTCTTCTCCAGCATTGCAGTTCTAAAGTGTCAATTCTTCAGTGCTCAGCCTTCTTAATGGTCCAACTCTCACATCCATACATGACTACTGGTAAAACCATAGCTTTGACTATACAGACCTTTGTTGGCAAAGTGTTATCTTTGCTTTTTAATATGCTGTTTATATCTTTCTGTTTCACACCCCCATCTGGATGTAACATACTATTCAGAGAAGCTGGGAAATTCCCATTGGTTGTATTATTTTCTTCTGACCCTTGTTTTAATATTGTCTCACTCTTCTAGTTGATGACCCTGGGAGCTGCAGGTACTAAACTGTTTCTGTGATTAGAATCTCTAAAGTTACCTGAATCCTATGTACTCACTGTTAGCAAACATTTCCATTGGGTAAAACTATTCATGTTGGAGAGAGTGGATGGTATCATGCTTTAAGCTGACTCTAAAAGTTTTTTACAAAAGCAAATCACTATTCTTGCTTATTATTTCTCTGTATGTGAACAGCTCCTATGAGAACCTCATAAGAGGAGACGTCCTCTGTCTTAATTGCCTTCAGATAATACCCAGTTCCTAATGTCATCCTGGAAAAGAGCTGATGCTACTCTCATATAAAAATCACACTATTTTCATTAACATACATCACAACTAAATGCCAATAGGAAAAAAGGTATTAGAGCATGCCTATTCTGAAACTATTTGCCGAATAAACTTAAAGGAGCTTTATGGAGGGAGGTGGGAGTGGGGTTCAGGATGGGGGACACATGTACACCCATGGTTGATTCATGTCAATGTATGGCAAAAACCACTACAATATTGTAAAGTAATTAGCCTCCAATTAATTTACAAAAAGAAAGTTTAAAAAGCAACTAGCAGTTAAGGAGATCAAACCACTCAATCCTAAAGAAAATCAACCCTGAATAGTCTTTGGAAAGACTGTTGTAAAGTTCTAATACTTTGGCCACCTAATGCGAAGAGCTGACTCATTGGGAAAGACCCTGGTGCTGGGAAAGATTGAGTACAGGAGGAGAAGGGGACAACAGAGGACAAGATGGTTAGATGGCATCACTGACTCAATGGACATGAGTTTGAGCAAACTCTGGGAGATGGTGAAAGACAAGGGAGTGTGGCTCACTGCAGTCCGTTGGGTTGCAAAGAGTTGGATACAACTTAGCAATTGAACGACAAGCAGTTAATCTATGTTGTGGAAAAGAAACACAAGTGTAATTGTCATTGTAAGATCTCCTAACAGCCCTTTGTAAAAACATCAACCACTGAGTCTCTGAGGCTGTGGATGGAAACTAGAAAAATCAGAGGACGCCTATGTGGTAGTTTCCTGCTCACTGAAGGACATTAGGTGTTGATTGACATTCTCAGTGGGTCGCAAAGAGTCAGACACAACCGAACAACTGAGCATGACATTCTCACAGGTCCAATACATATGTATTCCTAACTACACACCTAAATCTCCGTTTTTGAATACCCACTCCAAGCAAAAGAGCCTGCTTAAAGCACATTGAAATTCCCTTCGTTTGTCTTACAGTAGGCTCTAAGGCCTAAAGCCACGTTTGAGTCAAAGCTACCAGAGGACTTAATGTTATCCAGAAAAGAATTAAGCAGGGGCTGCCACCTCCCTCTCATGGGAAACGGAGTGAAATGGCAGTCTTCCCCAAAGGAGGCCTGGCGCCTCCCTCAGCAGGAGGAGTCCTGACCTTGTCCTCCCATCGGGCAGTGCAGCCACTCTGCATGGTAGCTCAGAAACCGGAGACTTTTCTGCTTAGAGTCTAAAGGAGGGCGGAGTTGGTGTGAACCCCTCCAGGGTGAGAAGCTGTCTTTCCCCAGGCCTGTCTTATCTGGATCCCCTCTTGAGCCCCCTCAGAACATGAGGAGGCGGCCCTTGCCTAGGTGCCCCAGCCTGGTACCCTGAGGCCTGGGGCCTTCACACGGCTGGTGTCAGCGGCTTAGCATCACACCAGTGTGGTCTTGAACCGACTCCACCCTCATGCTGACTTTTTTCCTTTTTCTGCTATCAGTCACTGATCCAAGTGTTGTATTATTTATCGCATGTTATTTCTCACTGGACAGAGCGTTTTCCCCTTACTGTTTAAATTGTGGAGGAATTCACTCAACGGGAATGCTGCTCTCTGCACCTAAATTAATTATTTAAAGAGAATTTCTGAGATCTCATGTGATTTTCAAGCTAAAGCCTGATTCAGTGAAAGGAAGAAGAGTGAAGGGCTTTCTCGTGTTTTTGGTTTTAATATTCAAATTCAGCCAGCCAGAATGGGAGGGTGTCTGTAACACAGAAAGCCAGCCAGGTGGCCACTGTTTCTTGGGCGGGTGGCACTTTCGGGTGCCGTGTCCTCTATTTTCTTTCTCATGCTGTATTGATTAAAAATTGACTCTTGCATGCCAGCCTCATTCTGAGATGTTGCACAGGGTTGTCCTCGTGGAGTTTGTGTAGAAGGGTAATGATACTCTGGCCATCAGCCCTGGTTCACAGCCATTCATCATGACCGAGGGCTTGCTGGTCATGATTTGCCACTGCAGGCGAGGGCTTGCTGTTTCTATCAGGAGAAAGAATTTATGAAAGTCCGCCCCTGACTTTGATGAAGCAAAGGTCTAAGTGCCATCATAACAGAATTGCAGGCCACATTTTTTAAAGGTACCCTAAGGGGAACCAAAGCAAACACCCAGCAGCTGCTATAACAAATCTCTGAGGATTTAGGCTGTAAATGTTAATAGTGTCCTTGACCTGTAGAAGCACTTATGGTTATAAAGAGGTTTCTCATTTATTGCCCACAACACCTAGGTGACAAAGGAAGAAAAACTATTAATTTTTTTTCCATTTTGCAAATGGCACAACCAGAGTTCAGAGGCCCAGGGTCATGGGGCTGGTGAGTGGCCTGAGCTTGAAGTTGAGTCTAGCACCTTCTCACTATGTTGTCAATAATGTGCTATTCTTCACATGAGGCCAAGGTCTCTGTGTTGCTTTTTCCAGTAATCGTGATGGGCAGACATGCCATAAACCTTCTGTAGCCCTGCATCGTAAATCTAGGCATGCACATTGCTTAAGAGGCAGTTCTCAGCTGGGGGTTCAGGCTATGAATGTAAATTAGACTGTTTTATTTAGTCAGCTTTTGTGAAGGTCAAAATTGTGATCACACTAGTGCCAGAAGATTTTTTCCAACTGCTTAAAGAACTTTATAGGTATATGGCTCAAGCAGTAAGGAATTTGCCTGCAATGCAGGAAACCTGGGTTTGATTCCTGGATTGGAAAGATCTCCTGGAGAAGGAAATGGCAACCCATTCCAGTACTCTTGCCTGGAGGATCCCATGGTCAGAGGAGCCTGGCAGTTTAAAGTCCATGGGAGTGCAAAGAGGTGGACACAATTGAGTGACTAACACTTTCACTTTTCCTCCACACTCATGCTGTGATGCAGATTTTAACAGAAACAAGAATACTAAGCACTGAGCCCAGAGCAGAGACCCATGGCACTTCACAGAATGCAGAAATTGTTCAATCTGTGTGATGTCCTGTTGCGACTGGGCCTATGACACTGCACTCTCTTAGCTTCACCCTCATTAGCCAGAGAAGTATTTTACAGCCATTCCACCCACTCGGATAACCCACGGGGGAGGACACATTGATTGGAGGTGCTGCTAATAGGAGGCTAATTCACAGATGGAGTTGGGATGAGCAGGTATTTCCCTTGAACGGTGCTTTTATGGATCCTCTCACCAGATAGGATGGTGCTTACCGTCTACACTCAGTCTCACCCGCAATGTTGGTCATCAACCTTCCCTGTCTTCTGTGTGGAATCTGCGTGGGTTTCCTTTTCCCACACTGGGGCTGTCCATTAGGAGAAAATTTATGGATCCAAATGGTATCCTTGATCCCTAGGTGTTCTTGGGTCCACACTCAACATTTCCAGAGCCCATGAAGGAGGTTCTAGGTCACAAGATTTCTGGAGAAGGAGAGGGGAAGATTACATAGCCCTTGAATCCAGGACGAAGGGTTTGTGTCCAGGCTGACTGCTCCCGTCTGTTTTGACAATGACTTAATCTTTATAGTCATGAGGATGGTAGGACTTGGGTGGGCATAACTATTTCTATGAGGGGAATGTTTTATTTTAGAAAACTTGGTCAGAATTATATTTTGAACCTGGCATAGACTTCCCACTGCAGGTCCCTTGATGCCAGTGGACATCAGGAGGCCAGTACCCGTTCCCACAGTTCCACGAGACACAGGCGAGGTTGTCTGCCTTCACTGTTTGCCCTGGAGCACACAGAGCAAGCTGGGCGAGACTCCAGGGTGGGCAGCACTTCTGCCTTCCTAATGACTCTGTGGACAGGGGATGAGAGAGTTGTTCAGGGTGGGATGCTGGTGGGAGATGCCGGAAGGTTCATTTGTGTTCCAGAGCAGCCCAGAACCAAGGTCACACCTTGCAGTTCTGAATCTGGAAGCAGGACAGTGAAGCCGTGGAACCACAGCGTGTGTCCTTCTCTGCCAATGCTCTGAGCAGTCACTGCATCGCCAAGCAGCACTGTGCAAGGATCCATGCCCGGAATCCGCCCCGCACACCGCCTTGTGCCAGTGTGTGCTCACTTCACTCAGGAAGGCAGTGTGTGAGGAGGCTGAGGAGCCTGCCCAAGTTATGCCCGTGCCGATCCCCACCCTGCCTCTCCCAGATTCTGGGTCTGCACGGGGCCCTAGGCAGGTTTGGTTTGAGACACTCCTGCTCTGTGGGGCCCCAGTAAGTTGCCCTAAATACTGAGACCGCTCTCCAGGTCTCAGCTCTTCTCAGGAACGCTGGTGCAGGGCAAGCTGGTGTCACAGAAAGAGGCTGAACTGAGAGAACCTTCTTCACAGGACCAGGAGCCTGAGCTCATCTTTGGGCCTCAGATACAGAGTGGGGGTGAGGCTTTCTCTTGTAGCCACAGGTGCCCCTGAAATGTTTGACACTGATGTAAAATAATAGGGAAAAGGAGAAGGGTCAGCCAGGATCACAGTACCAGCTGGACGAGGGGACAGAGACCCACACTGGGTTGTGGTGGATGTGGCTCCTTAGCAGCCTCCCGGCGCTGGCGTCAGTGAGGTGTCCTTTGAAGCTGTCTCCAGGATTATTCTTCATGCTCATTTCACTTTGTAAGTTCCACGAGACACAGGCGAGGTTGTCTGCCTTCACTGTTTGCCCTGGAGCACACAGAGCAAGCTGGGCGAGACTCCAGGGTGGGCAGCACTTCTGCCTTCCTAATGACTCTGTGGACAGGGGATGAGAGAGTTGTTCAGGGTGGGATGCTGGTGGGAGATGCCGGAAGGTTCATTTGTGTTCCAGAGCAGCCCAGAACCAAGGTCACACCTTGCAGTTCTGAATCTGGAAGCAGGACAGTGAAGCCGTGGAACCACAGCGTGTGTCCTTCTCTGCCAATGCTCTGAGCAGTCACTGCATCGCCAAGCAGCACTGTGCAAGGATCCATGCCCGGAATCCGCCCCGCACACCGCCTTGTGCCAGTGTGTGCTCACTTCACTCAGGAAGGCAGTGTGTGAGGAGGCTGAGGAGCCTGCCCAAGTTATGCCCGTGCCGATCCCCACCCTGCCTCTCCCAGATTCTGGGTCTGCACGGGGCCCTAGGCAGGTTTGGTTTGAGACACTCCTGCTCTGTGGGGCCCCAGTAAGTTGCCCTAAATACTGAGACCGCTCTCCAGGTCTCAGCTCTTCTCAGGAACGCTGGTGCAGGGCAAGCTGGTGTCACAGAAAGAGGCTGACTGAGAGAACCTTCTTCACAGGACCAGGAGCCTGAGCTCATCTTTGGGCCTCAGATACAGAGTGGGGGTGAGGCTTTCTCTTGTAGCCACAGGTGCCCCTGAAATGTTTGACACTGATGTAAAATAATAGGGAAAAGGAGAAGGGTCAGCCAGGATCACAGTACCAGCTGGACGAGGGGACAGAGACCCACACTGGGTTGTGGTGGATGTGGCTCCTTAGCAGCCTCCCGGCGCTGGCGTCAGTGAGGTGTCCTTTGAAGCTGTCTCCAGGATTATTCTTCATGCTCATTTCACTTTGTGATGTATGACATTACGTCACATAAGAGCTTTGTTCAAACTTATGGTTTATTAAATATATGTGCATATATTTTGGGCTTCCCAGGTGGCTCAGTGGTAAAGAATCTGCCTGCAATGCAGGAGATGCGGCATTGATCCCTGGATCAGAAAGATCCCCTAGAGGAGGGTATGGCAATCCACTCCAGTACTCTTGCCTAGAGGATCCCATCGACAGAGGAGCCTGGTGGGCTACATTGCATGGGGTCTAGTAGAGTAATTAATTTTAAGCAATTGCTTAAAATTAATTCATGTACTAATGAATTTAATAACGTTACATTTTATTAAACCTAATCAATTTAATAAAATTATATTTTATTACAGATTTATTTGTAAGGAAAGAAAAACCTAACAAGGTAAGACCATGTGCTAGTGACTTAACTTCAGGTTTGTTCAGACATAAAGGAGATGATTAAATCTCCAGTGAATCAGAGGTTAAGCTGGTCTGAGGCATAATGTTCAGCCCTGCAGGTCAGTTTCAGTTTTGTCTTCTCTTCTGCTGAACGTGTGCTTTCCCTTCCAGTGAGTGATGCCAGCTTGAAATTGGATTTTGCTGCTTCACGTTTTTTTCTAGCACATCTCCTGATGATGAGGTTCAGATTTTACCTAAGTGTTCCAGCTGCTGAACCATGAAGCTGGTACAGTTTTAAAGCTATATATATATATATATATTTTTTTTTTTTTTTTTTCAGATAAATAACCCCACAGACCAGTATTTAGCTGTCCCCGTCTGGAGCCCAAGGGGCAGGAGATAGAGTCCGAGGCAGAGGTGGGGGCTTTGCCGGCCGAGACACGAGTACCCGGGCCTGCTGTCTGCAGCATGGCCTGTGCTTGGGCAGGGAGGTCACAGTGGCGTTTCGGGAACAGCTCCAGGCTCCAGCGGCAGCAGGAACACCTGGCTTCCTGCTTCCTGTCTCAGCCTCACTGTTGGCACCTTCGTTTACTTTCATGCCCGAGAGATGCTAGAGCCTGGATTTGGCGTGGCGGTCACCGGGCCAGAGTTGGACTGGGAGAGCCGTGGGTTCTGATTCCAGACAGTGACTTCGTTCCCTTTCTTCTCCCCGTCCTGTCACCTCGCACTCTCTGCAGCCTCTCTCTCCCCTTCCAGCAGCATCAGCTCCACCGTCTCCATCCGCATGGCTCAGTCCTCTGCATCCCCACCCCCTTCCCTGC
>SJYC01098790.1:0-57807 GCA_006408675.1 Madoqua kirkii | reverse complement strand
CTGCCCCACCCCCGCCCCATTCCCCCGCAGCAGCACTGCAGGCTCCTTGGGCCTCAGGAATCCGAGGGAACAGCTCAGGTGGTTCTGAAGCGCCCCCATGCAGGCAGATTTGATTGTGTGCAGCACCACTCTTTCCCACCAAAGAAAAGACAGAACAAATTCAAGAACATTCAGAGGGAGAATGGAAGGATTTTTGCTTCTGGTTTCTTCCTCTAGGGTTGTGAGTAGTGTCTTTAAGCCATAACCTTCTTAGGTGTCTGATATTTCAAGTCTAAACGCTTTGCCTGTCCATTTGAAATGTGAAGTATAGTTAGGACAGCATGGTTAGGGCACATCGTGATAAATGATGAAGGTTACGAGCCTCTTCGTGTGCCCTTAGTGCAGGTAGTGTGTATTGCACAGGGTTCTCTCTGAGCCTCCAGCATACCTGCTATTTCTCCCGCTGCCTGCTGAGCAAACAAATGCACTCCATCCTGTGATAAGCTGACATTCGGAGGCAGAAGCACACGTGATCTTCAGGACGGGGCCGAGAGGCTGAGAAATGTGTGTGTACAAACATAACCTGGACTTTGGGAGGCAGAGGGAGACGGCCTCGTCAGACTCCCGGACACCAGGTGAGGTGCGCAGGTGGACATACAGCTAAAAACGGCCTAAAAATGGTCTTCACACTGTGTCACTTCACTAGTTCCCAGATTTGTCCTCATTCATCCTGGAAGGAAGCAAAGTGAGTCTGAGAGAGGGCAGTGAGGGTCCTCCCAAGGAACCAAAAGAACACACCTCCGTCCTGGCCTTCACTCCAGGCTCGGGCAGGGCCAGTGTCGAGGACTGAACCAGAGCCATGGTGGAAGCCTGGCTGGGCCCATGGGGTGCACGCGTGACACTGGGGTCCCCCAGACAGCACCTTGCTAACCAGTACAGCCTGTGATTGCATTCATACCAAGTGTGAGCTTTAGGATCCAGACGCAGACTTTCAGTTAAAACTGTGGTAAACCCTCAACCTCGGAGCCTGAGCAAGATGTGATGTCCAGAGATGGGAGGAAGGTGATGGGAGGCATGTCTTTGCCCCATTCTGTTCTACTAGGGAAACAGCCCAGACCAATCACACCAGCTGTCTTCTGGGTCGCTGTGCCATTTGCATTAAATACACCCAAGTGGGCAGAAGGCCTCTCTGTATTTGCTCTTGCATGTCATCAGAGACTACTGTGACCACTCTGATCACTACCGTGAGCCCAACAGTCAGTTCATAGGCCATGATCATGTGTGTGTGGTGAGGTGTGTGGGGAGTCAGACACAGCAGAGCAGGAAGTGCCTGTGAGGACTTCACAAAAGCTGTAATAAATGCTGACAATTAATTTCCATAAAGGGACAACTTCTTTTGGAATATCTGTAACTTAGTGGGTTCTGCAAAGAAGAAAAACTGATAGAAAAGGAGAAAAACCTTGATGTTTCAGATTCCACCATTGGAAATAATGTACATTATGGAGACTTAAGACTCACCTCCAGTTAGATCATTAATATCCTCAGATGAGGATGTGCATGAAATCCTGGAGTCTGTTACTCTGGGGTCGCTCTGTGTGTGCCTTTCTGTCATAAAGCAGAGGTGATGTGTTGAAAGATGGTTTTCTTCCTTTTTCCTCCTCATTTTCTTGCATATGACATTTCCCTCTTCAGCCATCTCCATCTGGCTTTGGGAGAAGTAGAACAGTTACTGTAGAAAAGCAGAGAGAAAACTTTTGACTTGCAGAAGAGGATTTTGAAACCCACAGAAACACAATAGTCTTGAAAGCCTGAGTGTGGGAGAGAGAGTAGGAATGTCAGCCCAGAGTGCTTCCTTTACTTCTCACAAGTGAAGCCTGATGACTGATGCTTGGTTCGCTCTGAGCCCTTGGCAGGGAGTGCTTAGGATGTGCTGGAGAAAGTTCCAGGCAAAAGGAGGAGTTTGCACTGCTGTGTTGTTGTACGGTTGTGTGTGTGTGAGGGAGGAGAGAGCATGACAGTGATTGAGACAGCGTGCCTGGCACTGAAAACGCTCCAGTGGATGTGGAACACTCACATGCTGGTTACAGAAACTTAACACCCACTACAGTACCCGCCGTGGTGACCCCTCTCCTCGTCTGCTGCCCTCCCCCAGGTTACACGTGCATTGAGCCTGGGATGCTGTTTTATTTGTCATGGTGTCCTCAGCCCCCGTCACAGAGCTCAGCACTTGCTGAGAGAATAGTTTCTAATGAAGAACAGGGGTAAGAAGGAGGAGGTGCCCAGAACTGGTCCTTGGTCTACACGACACCATCACTGCAGCCATCTGTCTGCAGTCATTGGCGGGGGAAAAACCCCACGAATCCAAAGTGATCATCTGAGCCTTAGATAAGAGAAGGATGTGAGGTTTTTTAAATTCTGAAACTGATAATCATAGGGCCACCAAAAAATGTGGAGGCCTCTATCTCTAGTGATCTTTTTAAAATGCAGAAAACACCTGCAGTGGGTGATTTTCAGTTCAGTCACTCAGTCCTGTCTGACTCTTTGTGACCCCATGGACTGCAGCATGACAGGCTTCCTTATCCATCACCAACTCCCAGAGATTGCTCAAACTCAGGTCCATCGAGTCGGTGATGCCATCCAACCATGTCATCCTCTGTTGTCCCCTCTTCCTCCTGCCTTCAGTCCTTCCCAGCATCAGGGTCTTTTCAAATGAGTCAGTTCTTCCCATCAGGTGGCCAAAGTATTGGAGTTTCAACTTCAGCATCAGTCCTTCCAATGAATATTCAGGACTGATTTCCTTTAGGATGGACTGGTTGGATCTCCTTGCAGTCCAAAGGACTCTCAAGAGTCTTCTCCTGCACCACAGTTCAAAAGCATCAGTTCTTCAGCACACAGCTTTCTTTATAGTCCAACTCTCACATCCATACATGACCACTGGAAAAAGCATAGCTTTGACTATACAGACCTTTGTCAGCAAAGTAACATCTCTGCTTTTTAATATGCTGTCTAGGTTAGTCATAGCTTTTCTTCCAAGGAGCGAGTGACTTTTAATTTCATGGCCGCAGTCACCATCTGCAGTGATTTTGGAGCCCAAGAAAATAAAGTGTCACTGTTTCCATTGTTTCCCCATCTATTTGATATGAAGTGATGGGACCGGATGCCCTAATGGTAGTTAATGGTTTAGATCTGCCTTTGTCTGAAGACGGGACAGGGCCAGGTCATCTCTGCAGGTGGCTTCAGCTCTGTTATCCTGTGCTCTATTAATCAGTTAATATTTTCCTGTGATCTGCTCTTAGCACGTGCCTGATAACATTATTGTTCCTTCCATACAATGCAGTGATGTGGCATTCATCTAACAGCAGTAACCATTCTCCCTGTCCTTCCTCCTTACCAGTGTCCCTTGCTCTGTGACAAGGACACCTTCCTTCTTTCCTTTTCTCCAGCAAACAAAGACCATACTCAGGCTTCCACTAGTACCTGTCACATCCTCAGTGCTTAACTAAAAAGCCACCTGGACTTTCAAATCTTTCATTTACCCATGCTTATGTTACTCTTTCCGTCTTTCATCTTATCTAAATTATGTTCTTTTAAAATTGTTATTATTTTATTTTATATTGGAGTATAGTTGATTTAGAGGGCTTTCCAAGTGGTGCTAAAGAACATGCCTGCCAATGCAGGAGATGCAGAAACAAGGGGTTGATCCCTGGGTTGGAAAGATCCCCTAGAGGAGGTCATGGTAATCCACTCCGGTATTCTTGCCTGGAGAATTCAACGGACCCAGGAGCCTGGCAGGCTTGTCCATAGGACAGTTCAAAAGCATCAGTTCTTCAGCACACAGCTTTCTTTATAGTCCAACTCTCACATCCATACATGACCACTGGAAAAAGCATAGCTTTGACTATACAGACCTTTGTCAGCAAAGTAACGTCTCTGCTTTTTAATATGCTGTCTAGGTTAGTCATAGCTTTTCTTCCAAGGAGCGAGTGACTTTTAATTTCATGGCCGCAGTCACCATCTGCAGTGATTTTGGAGCCCAAGAAAATAAAGTGTCACTGTTTCCATTGTTTCCCCATCTATTTGATATGAAGTGATGGGACCGGATGCCCTAATGGTAGTTAATGGTTTAGATCTGCCTTTGTCTGAAGACGGGACAGGGCCAGGTCATCTCTGCAGGTGGCTTCAGCTCTGTTATCCTGTGCTCTATTAATCAGTTAATATTTTCCTGTGATCTGCTCTTAGCACGTGCCTGATAACATTATTGTTCCTTCCATACAATGCAGTGATGTGGCATTCATCTAACAGCAGTAACCATTCTCCCTGTCCTTCCTCCTTACCAGTGTCCCTTGCTCTGTGACAAGGACACCTTCCTTCTTTCCTTTTCTCCAGCAAACAAAGACCATACTCAGGCTTCCACTAGTACCTGTCACATCCTCAGTGTTAACTAAAAAGCCACCTGGACTTTCAAATCTTTCATTTACCCATGCTTATGTTACTCTTTCCGTCTTTCATCTTATCTAAATTATGTTCTTTTAAAATTGTTATTATTTTATTTTATATTGGAGTATAGTTGATTTAGAGGGCTTTCCAAGTGGTGCTAAAGAACATGCCTGCCAATGCAGGAGATGCAGAAACAAGGGGTTGATCCCTGGGTTGGAAAGATCCCCTAGAGGAGGTCATGGTAATCCACTCCGGTATTCTTGCCTGGAGAATTCAACGGACCCAGGAGCCTGGCAGGCTTGTCCATAGGATCGCAAAGGGACAGACACGACTGAAGCAGCTTAGTGTTTACATAACACACATAGTTGATTTATAATGTCGCGTTAGTTTCAGGTGTACCACAAAGTGATTTAACTACACATATATCCATTCTTTTTCAGATTCTTTTTTCATGTAGGTTATTGTAGAATATTCAATAGAGTTCTCTGTGCTATACAGTAGGACCTTGTTGTTTATCTGTTTTATAGATAGTAGTGTATATATGTTAATCCCAAATTCCTCATTTATCCCCCTCCCCTACAGACTGGCTATCCCCTTTGGTAACTGTAAGTTTGTTTTCTATGACTATCAGTTGTTCCTGTTTTATAAAGTTCACTTGTATCATTTCTTAGATTCCACATAGCAGTATTGTGTATTTGTCTTTGGTTTATTTCACATAGTATATAATCTCTAGGTTCATCCACATTGCTGCAAATGACATTAGTTCATTTTTTTGTGACTTAGTAACATTCCATTTTTTCTGTGATCCAACAGATGTTGGCAGTTTAATATCTTGTTCCTCTGCCTTTTCAAAATCCAGCTTTAAACATCTGGAAGTTCTTGGTTCATGTACTGTTGAAGCCTCTCTTGGAGAATCCTCAGCATTAATTTGCTAGTGTGTGGAATAAATGCAGTTGTGTGGTGGTTTGAACATTCTTTGGCACTGCCTTTCTTTGGGACTGGAATGAAAACTGACCTTTTCTAGTCCTGTGGTCACTGCTGAGTTTTCCAAATTTGGTGGCATACTGAGTGCAGCACTTCAACAGTGATGATCTTTTAGGATTTAAGATGATGATCTTTTAGGATTTGAAATAGCTCAACTGGAATTCCATCATCTCTACTAGCTTTATTCTCAGTGATTCTTCCTAAGGCCCACTTGATTTTGCATTCCAGGATGTCTGGCTCTAGGTGAAGGATCACACCATTGTGGTTATCTGGGTCATTAACATCTTTTTTTGTGTAGTTCTTCTGTGTATTCTTGCCATCTCTGCTTAATATCTTGTGCTTCTGTTAGGTCCATACCATTTCTGTCCTTTATTGAGCCCATCTTTGCATGAAATTTTCCCTTGGTATCTCTAATTTTCTTGAAGAGATCTCTAGTCTTTTCCATTCTATTGTTTTCCCCTATTTCTTTGCAGTGATCACTTAGGCTCTCTTATCTCTCTTTGCTATTGTTTGGAACTCTGCATTCAGATAGGTCTTTCTTTCCTTTTCTCCTTTTCCTTTAGCTTCTCTCTTCTCAGCTATTTGTAAAGCCTCTTCAGACAACCATTTTGCCTTTTTGGATTTATTTTTCTTGGGGATGGTCTTGATCTGTGCCTCCTGTACAGTGTCACAAACCTCCATTCATAGTTCTTAGGCATTCTGTCAGATTGAATTCCTTGAATCTACTTCTCACTTCCACTGTAATAATCAAGGGATTTGATTTAGGCCATACCTGAATGGCCTAGTGGTTTTCCCCAGTTTATTCAATTTAAGTCTGAATTTGGCAATAAGGAGTTCATGATCTGAGCCACAGTCAGCTCCTGGTCTTGTTTTTGCTGACTGTATAGAGCTTCTCCATCCTCAGCTGAAAAGAATATAAAAAGCAAGAAAGTTCCAGAAAAACATCTGCTCCTGCTTTATTGACTACGCCAAAGCCTTTGACTGTGTGGATCACAACAAACTGTGGAAAATTCTTTAAGAGATGGGAATACCAGACCACCTTACCTGCCTCCTGAGGAACCTGTATGCAGGTCAAGAAGCAACAATTAGAAACGGATGTGGAACAACAGACTGTTTCCTGGTTGGGAAAGGAGTGCATCAAGGCTGTTTATTGTCACCCTGCTTATTTAACTTATATGCAGAGTTCAGTCCAGTCGCTCAGTAGTGTCTGACTCTTTGTGACCCCATGGACTGCAGCACACCAGGCTTCCCTGTCCATCACCGACTCCCGGAGCTTACTCAAACTCATATCCATTGAGTCAGTGATGCCATCCAACCATCTCATCCTCTGTCATCCTCTTTTCCTCCCGCCTTCAGTCTTTCCCAGCATCAGGGGCGTTTCAAGTGAGTCAGTTTTTTTAGCATCAGGTGGCCAAAGTATTGGAGTTTCAGCTTCAGCATCAGTCCTTCCAGTGAATATTCAGGACTGATACGCAAAGTATATCATGCAAAATGCCAGGCTGGATGCAGCTCAAGCTGGAATCAAGATTGCTGGGAGAAATAGCAATAACCTCAGATATGCAGATGACACCACCCTTATGGCAGAAGTTGAAGAGGAACTGATGAAAGAGGAGGGTGGAAAAAGCTGGCTTAAAACTCAGCAAAAAACTAAGTTCAAAAAACTAAGATGATGTCATCTGATCCCATTACTTCATGGCAAATAGATGGGAAAACAGTAGAAACTGTTATTTTCTTGAGCTTCAAAATCACTGCAGATAGTGACTGTAGCCATGAAATTAAAAGACACCTGCTCCTTGGAAGAAAAGCTGTGATCAACCTAGATAGCATATTAAAAAGCAGAGACATTACTTTGCCAACAAAGGTCTGCATAGTCAAAGCTATGGTTTTTCCTTTAGTCATGTATGAATGTGAGAGTTGGCCCATAAAGAAGGCTGAGTGCTGAAGAATTGATGCTTTCCAACTGTGGTGCTGGAGAAGACTCTTGAGAGTCCCTTGGACAGCAAGGAGATCAATCCAGTCAATCCTCAAGGAAATCAACCCAGAAAAGACATTACTTTGCCAACAAAGGTCTGCATAGTCAAAGCTATGGTTTTTCCTTTAGTCACGTATGGATGTGAAAGTTAGACTATAAAGAAATCTGAGTGCTGAAGAATTGCTGCTTTTGAACTGTGGTGTTGGAAAAGACTGTCCCTTGGACTACAAGGAGATCAAACCACTCCATCCAAAAGAAAATCAGTCCTGAATGTTCATTGGAAGCACTGATATTGAAGCTGAACTCCAGTACTTTGGCCACCTGATGAGACGAACTGACTCATTGAAAAAGACCCTGGTGCTAGGAAAGACTGAAGGCAGGAGGATGAGGGGATGACAGAAGATGAGGTGGTTGGATGGCATCACTGACTCAATGGACAAGATTTGAACGAGCTCCGAGAGTTGGTGATGACCCAGGGAAGCCTGGTGTGCCGCAGTCCATGGGGTCGCACGGACTCAGACATGATTGAGTGGCTGAACTGAACTGAACGTTCATCTTCATCTAGTCATCTGCTGATGGTCACTTAGATTACTTCCATGTCTTGGCTGTTGTTAATAGTGCTGCATCGAACATTGCGGTGTATGTACATTTTCAAAGTATGGTTTTCTCCAGGTATATGCCCAGAGTACAATCACTGAATCACATTGAGTTGCTGTTTTTACTTTTGTAAGGGAGCTCCATTCTGCTTTTTTTGCTGTGGTGATCTAAATCAGCTGGTAACCATAAGGACTGGAATTAAAATTTTGAGTGGCATCACATTGTAAATGTCTGAGGATACCCGGGGCTGTAAATCTGGGTCCCTCTTTTCCTCTAGCTGGCATCCCCAACCCCTAAGGACAGACTCAAAAAGAGAATCTGTTGCATTCAGAGTATAGGGGTTGGGGGCCGAGTATCTCTGTCCTTCTCTGCCTCCCCATCTCATATGACACAAAGGAGAGATTAGAACTGATTGTTTAAAGGAAATTTACTGAGAGAAGAAATGTTACAACTTTCCAAAGTAGGTGACTTGTCCTCGAGGAGAATTAAAATCTGTGTGGATCTTCTAAGCTTGAGCCAAACCCTCAAGACTCCGTGCCAGCAAGTCACACACTGTTCCCGGGGGCTCTGCTGGGCTTGGTCCTCCTTCCTCTTGAAAAACCGAGAGTGTGGGTTTCAGGGGCAGCATGTGTGGGTGCCTCCGGACCTGGCCCGCTGACTGGGCATCATCCCGGGATGGCAGCCCCAGAGCCTGCAGCGCTGTCCGGCCCCGCACCCACACACGAAGCAGACCTGATAGCCCCCGGGAGAATTCTCATCTCCTTCAGACAGGAAACAGGCTCACGCTAACCAGCCGGGGCAGAGCAGGGCTGAGACTGGGGTCTGGGACAAGAGACCATGCCACCCTCAGGGCCCTGCTCCACACTGTGGGCTCCAGAAGGCTTTGCCTCTCAGGATTCCGAAGCACAGTGAGAGGCAAGGCCAATGCATGTAAATACATAGCAGTCATGATGGTTCAAGTTGAAAGCGAAAATGTGTCATGAGGCAGAGCATAATGGGCTGCTAACTGAACCAGCAGGCCATAATTAGAGTGGGTTGCCATGCCCTCCTCCAGGGAGTTTTCCTGACCCAGGGGTAGAACCCACATTTTCTGCTTTGGCAGGCAGATTCTTTACCACTGAGCCACCTGGGAAGCCCACTCCATGTATTGGGACTTTCTAAATAAGCCACTAACTAGAGGCATGACAGACGCAGGAAATAAGAGAAAACTGGGCCTGCTTTCTTCTGCACGATGGCCTGGCAAGAGAAAAATTGAAAGACGTACTTTAGGGAAGGAAAAGATAAAGGATTCCTGGCAAAAATGTCAAGACTCTGTGAGAAGGATTTGATGTCATTTCGGTTTCCTTTTTTGTTTGTTTTTTATTCAAGTCTAGTTGATTTGCAATGTTGTATTAATCTTTTCTGAGTATAACAAAGTGACTCAGTTGTATACATATATACATATGTATTTTTATATTCTTTTCCACTTTGGTTTATCCCAGGACCAAACATTGAATTGAATATAGTTCCTATGCTATGTATACAGCTGGTCCCAAGGCCTAGCTGTCCATCCGTTCTGTGTGTCTTGGTTTGCATCTGCTAACCCCAAACTCTCAGTCTGACCCTCTCCGACTCCGATAAAGAATCGGTTTATTTTAAAAGTTTTTTTTTTATTTTTTAATTTTTAAAAGTTTTTATTTTAGACTTAGCTTAAGGCCTGGGGTACTCGGTGTTTAAAATGTGTGCAAGCTATTATTTAATGTAGCATATGCTTTGGGTTTTATTTTTTAATTTCACGTAACAATAGCTTGAACTATGGTTTTTTAAAAGGACTTGAAGAACGTTAAGACTGACAAGAAAAACTTGCACTAGCAAAATCTAATAGTAGCTTTCAGTTTAATTCTAAAGTTCTGGGCATGACAATTAAAGCCCTCTGTTGTTCTACTTTCCAGCAGGTGGATAAAGGAGATCTGACTGATTCTGCAGTTTTCTCTGTAAATCGCACTGCTGGTGGTAGCTGTGTGCATTTTGGACTAAGATCAAGCAAACCTGGGTTTGAAAGAAGCCTAGAAACAGAATGCCAGTTTAGGCCTGGGCACTGATTCTTTCCCAAGCCAGGATGGGGCTGCTTGTTTTGAATAGCTCCCCAAGTGGGCTGTGAAGCAAAGCATGTTACAATTAATAGTAGCAAAACTACAAGAGTGGAAAAGTATGCCCCTACACAGTTACATGAGCAAAGAATGACTAGTGCTTTACAGAGCTCAGTATGCAAGCATTTTACATGCATTGAATTTTCAAAACCACCTCTGGGATAAGTATTACTATTGTTGTTTAGTCACTCAGTCGGGTCTGACTCTTGGGACCCCTTGGGCTATAGCCCACCAGGCTCCTCTTCCATGGGATTTCCCAGACAAGAATACTGGAGTGGGTTGCCATTTCCTCCTATAGGGGATCTTTTTGACCCAGTGATCAAACCCTCATCTCTTATATCTCCTACACTGGGAGGCAGATTCTTTACAAATGAGCCACCAGGGGAGCCCCAAATATTGCTATTAATCCCACTTTCCTGGTGGCTCAGACAGTAAAGCATCTGCCTGTAGTGCAGGTGACTGGGTTTTATCCTTGGGTTGGGAAGATCCCTAGAGAAGGGAATGGCAGCCCACTCCAGTATCTTGCCTGGAAAATGCCGTGGATAGACCATGAGGTCACAAAGAGTCAGAAAAGACTGAGCAACTAGCACCTAGGTGAGAAATCAGTTCATAGAAATTAAATGATTTAATGGCAACCCACTCCAGTGTTCTCGCCTGGACAATCCCAGGGATGGGGGAGCCTGGTGGGCTACTGTCTGTGGGGTTGCACAGAGTCGGACATGACTGAAGTGACTTAGCAGTAGCATCAGCAGTAAACTGCAGACTCATGCAAACTCTTGTGTCTAATTCTAACATTAAGAGATGGTAACTAAGCATTGAAGGTGACTGACTCCCCATGCCAGGAAGATGCATGCCCTTTCACTTTTGTTGACGCCTGGGGGAAATAATTAATCCTTCTAAGCCTGTGTGGCTTTATCATTTCCGACGTAAAGGATTCCAAGTGGGATTAGATAGCAAGGTACAGCAAGAGTCAAAAGGAGCAAAATTAGGGACAAGCCAGTAATAGTCCATGGGGGCACCAAGAGTTGGACTCGACTGGGCAACTTCACTTTCACTTTTTACTTTCATGCATTGGAGGAAGAAGTGACAACCCACTCCAGTGTTCTTGCCTGGAGAATCCCAGGGACGGGGGAGCCTGGTGGGAGACCGTCTATGGGGTTGCACAGAGTCGGACACAACTGAAGGGACTCAGCAGCAGCAGCAGCAGCAACAGTGGATAAAAGCACTGGTTTTAGAATCAGAAGGCAGCTGACCTTGACCTCCACCTCTCACTGGCATGTGACCTTCAGGAAGTCGTTTAACCTCTCTGGGCCTCGTGTCCTCATTTGTGAAATAGGGGGCTTCCCTGGTGGCTCAGATGGTAAAAAACCTGCCTGCAATGCGGGAGACCTCGGTTTGATCCCTGGGTCCGAGAGATCCCCTGGAGAAGGAAATGGCGATACCCACTCCAGTATTCTTGCCTGGAGAGTTCCATGGACAGAGGAGCCTGGTGGGCCACAGTCCATGGGGTCACACAGAGTCTGAGTCACACATGACTGAGCAACTAAGCACACAGGACCTAGGACACAGTGCAGTTGTGATCATTAAAGGACGTACTATACAGTAAGAGCATAGTTAATACCTGTAGAATGTAATGTGTGCTCAGTAAATGGGAAGGCTACTGACATCATTTATTCAAAAAATGTGTTGAGTGTGGATTGGTCAGATGATGGGATTAAGGAAGGAGATGGTTCCCACTGTATAAGTGATACGTTTTAGCACCATTGCCCCTGCAATTTTTATCAGAATGTCATTATTTTAAAATTTCTGAGCACTATCCCCAATACACATGACTATTATAATGAATATTGATTTATAAATTATGTGTGCATGCTACTGTATTAAAAGTCATGCACTTAATACAGCATCCATGATAAATATTTGTGAAGAGTGAATAATTAAGATCCCTCTGGACTGCCTCACACACCCCTTGGAGTGTAGACAGTCTGCCTTGGAGACATTGTTCAGCCCTACAGTCAAACTTTACTAAAAATGGCTAGGCATTAAATATTTATAGTTTTGCAAACTCTGTTGCATGGGGGTTTTTGTTTTGTTTTTGCTTTTATTTTTTTATTTTTATTTTTTGCTTTTAAAAAATGTAAACAACCCTTTAAAAATATAAAGCAACTTTTACCTCCAGAGCCATAGAAGAACAGAGTTGGACTTTAGTTTACCTGTCCTGTTTCAGATGTAGATTTTTTGGAATGGATGATTCCAGGCAATAAATCAGTGAATTCAGTCAGTGAACAAAAATATAATGAATACAGTCAGTGAACAAATACTGTAGTAAGTGCCCTGAATGAAGGGACCTGTAGAATGCATGGGAGAAAGAAGAGGCCAGCTGTAGTTCAGATGGTCAGAGAAGATGCCGCTTCAGCTAGGACGCAGAGGGTAGAAGGACAGAAGGAAATCTTCCTGACGAAAGGAGGAACTGTAGGTCCAAGGTGCTATGGTGGAAAGAGCTCATGTTTCAGGACTGAGAGGCAGTTGGAGAGGGCAGGTATGCAGTGTGACTGGGGGTCAGGCAGGAGGCAGCCTGGAGGTCTCTGAGGATGATCTCCACAGGGCGAAGCACGTGAGGCAGAGGTGGAGCTCGAGACAATAAAGTGAGTGCTATAGTCTCTGGAATGTAGACAAAGTGAAATAATAACCAGATCAAAGGTTGGCTCCTAGGGCAAAACTTTCCTTGAGCTGTATAAGGCAATCATTAAACTCGATCTCTTTGTTGCTAGTCAGCTCTGAAATAAGCCACCACTGAGGTTACGCTGTTCTAACTCTCATTACCCAGAAGAACTGAGTTTGGAGCAAAATCCTAAAGTTCCACACACTTTTGTTGTTCTTGTTTAGCTTTTTTAAATTAAAATTGCGTTAAAATGCCTGGGAAGACTACCTAAGACACAGACAGCAATCCTGCTTCCCCCAGAGATGGAAAGTCAGGGAGACACAATCCAGTTGTCTTATTGGACCCTGGAATTTTGAACCATGAGGTTCTAGTACCTATTCAAAAGGCAAATAAATAAAAATAAATTCAAATTTTAAGCTTCATTAATGTTGTGCAGTCCCAGAAAAAGGAAGTAGTCCTCTAGAAATTGATTTGACTGAGAGAAATGGCTAACTTTACCATAGTATATTCAAAACGGGACTGAGGTGACAACTCTGCAAAGTGTTTATATACGTGTAACAGGAGTATAATGCCTGGAAATGTACTTATTCATATAAAAAAAATTAGTCTGAAAGAGAAGGGAAGTAGGTGCAGGTTATGTTAAAGCCAGCTTGTACTTTGGAAAATAATTTGGCAGTTCTTCAAAAAGTTAGCGTTTCGCTGTGACTCAGCAGTTGTACTCCTGGGCATCAACTCGAGAGAAATTAAATATGCGTCCACCTAGAAGCGTGTCCATGAACATCGATAGTAACACTGCTCACGCCACAGAGTGGAAGCAGCCAATTGTCCCTCGTCAGATATCCACACACGGGTGGGTCACCTGGGCAGTCCTCCCGCAATGGAATATCAGGCAGTAGGATGAAGTACCAAGAAACGCTACAAGGGTAAACCTGAAAAAAATGTTGTGAAGTGAAAAGAGCTAGTGACCACAGATGATGTGTCATATGGTACCATTTGTATGAAATGTCCAAAAGAGGTGAATTCATAGAAACAGATTGTAAATGAGTGACAGCTGATGGGGAGGCAGGAGGATGGGGAATGAATGCAGTGGGTATTGAATTTCTTTTAAGGGAGATAAAAATGTTCTAAAATTCAATTTTGGTGATGATTAAGTAACCCTGTGAACATGCCTAAAACATAGAATCTTACACTTTAAGTAGCTAAATTATATGCTATGTGAATTTCTATCTAAATAAAGCTGTTTTTCCAGAAGGTCAACTTATAAAAAGCTACTCAGATACATATATAACTAAAGGGGCAGCTAACTGCCAATTAGAACTAACAGTGTCAACACAGGAATACTTGGACTGGTAAAACTCGAGGCCAGCAGGACATCTTTTGTCACAGCGGTCGACTCTGGTATTTTGCCGGTCATGCGGAAGGCCTGAGCCCTGTGGAGGTGGCAGTCCTGGACCACAGCAAGTCACCCACAGCCCTGCTCTTCCCTGACTGCCTGTGATGGCGCCAGGCGCCAGGCTAAAGGATGAAAACACTGCACAACGGTAAATAGTTCTGGAATCAGTGAGCGCGGCCTTCAGAAAGCATTTGACCCACAGACTCAACCTGTGAGCAGGGGCTGCCGTTCCCTCCTGCCCACAGAGGAAGACACGCATCGGGAGGCTGCGGGAAACCTGCGGACTGTCAGTCTTGGGGAGCACAAGAGCTGGCTGGCCTGTGTGCGTTCAGCTGATTCCTGTCAATTGCCCGCCAGTCCTCACACATCTTCTACTGACAGATGCAAACAATAGATTCCTTTGGTTGTTAGAGTTCTGCTGTTTTACTCTGTCTAGTCTTGTTTTCCTGGTTTCACATACCCAGAATCGACATTAGAGAGCTCCATGTGGTAACTGATGGCAGCATGTACTGACCGCAGTGACCTTTATTCTTACCACAAAAAATAACTCAAAAGGAGTGGTCCATATGGTCAAATTTAAATTCCCCCTTAGAGAGTGAAGTCAAAAAAAGAAAAATACTGAATACTATTGTTTATATGTGGATCTAGAAAAAATGGTTTCAATGAACATATGCAAAGCAGAAATAGTCAACAGATGTAGAGAACAAATTTATGGTTAGCAAAGGGGACACAGACTCAACCTGTGAGCAGGGGCTGCCGTTCCCTCCTGCCCACAGAGGAAGACACGCATCGGGAGGCTGCGGGAAACCTGCGGACTGTCAGTCTTGGGGAGCACAAGAGCTGGCTGGCCTGTGTGCGTTCAGCTGATTCCTGTCAATTGCCCGCCAGTCCTCACACATCTTCTACTGACAGATGCAAACAATAGATTCCTTTGGTTGTTAGAGTTCTGCTGTTTTACTCTGTCTAGTCTTGTTTTCCTGGTTTCACATACTCCAGAATCGACATTAGAGAGCTCCATGTGGTAACTGATGGCAGCATGTACTGACCGCAGTGACCTTTATTCTTACCACAAAAAATAACTCAAAAGGAGTGGTCCATATGGTCAAATTTAAATTCCCCCTTAGAGAGTGAAGTCAAAAAAAGAAAAATACTGAATACTATTGTTTATATGTGGATCTAGAAAAAATGGTTTCAATGAACATATGCAAAGCAGAAATAGTCAACAGATGTAGAGAACAAATTTATGGTTAGCAAAGGGGGAAAGGCAGAGTGGGACAGACTGGAGATTGGGATTGACATATATACACTATTATGTATAAAATAGGTAACTGAGGAGACCCTGCTGTGTAGCACAAGTAACTCTAGTCAGTGCTCTGTGATGACCTAATGGGAAGAAATCTAAAAAAAGAGGGGATATATGTGTACATGCAAATGAGATGATTCACTGTGCTGTACAGGAGAAATGAACACAACATTGTAAGGCAACTCTACTCCAATGAAAATGAAGAAAAAATATTTAAAAATAAAAAATACAAATTACATCTGAGAAAATTCACGAGGTATCAGGGAGAAATCTCTTCTCCCTACTTTTCTCTCTGAAGATAAATTTTAAAAAGTTGGACTCAGTCATAATTATTTAAGAGCAGTGTTTTCAATCATAATTTGTTCAAAGTACTTTGCAAGCTTTTTAGGGGCAGAATTGCAAGTGAAAACCAATGCAATTCAGTTCACATGAAAGGCAGAGAAGTGTAAGACGGGGAGGAACTCATCACAAACATTGGGTAGAAATCACAGCCTTTACAAGGCCAGTGATGGCTCATGGTATCTCCCATAAAAAGTGCACGTGTATCTTGTGTCTGGGCATCTTTGTTGCACTCACACCCCTGTCACCGATGCCCGTGTCCAGCTCACTGCTGCTGATCTTGCCTCCAGCCCAGCTCCTTCTGAGGTCTCCCCTCCCAGTTGAGGACAGCTCAGTTCTTCCGGAAGCCTATGACAAAAGCCTCGGGGGCCATCTCACCTCACACCCCACATCTGGTCTGTTGCAGATCTTTCAGCTCTGGTTTCAAAATACATACAGAATTCAACCTCAGATTTTCCCCCATTTCTACAGCCACTCTCCTAATCCTAGCCACCAGCAGGTCTTACCCGGATGTCTGCAGAAGTCTCTAAAAGGCTAGCTCTTTGCCGGTAAGGGTCCCCACTGGCCCAGACCGTGTCTTTGTGCAAGTTAGAGAAAGACGTCTTGCTCCATCTGCCAAACTGATGTGAGGTTGAGCATATAATGTCATGATGTGCGCCATGTCACCATACTCCCTCAGACACGGGACCCTTGTGCAGTGCACAGCCTGCATGACTGTACAAGACTCCTTGCTTCATTCTTATTTTGATATTCTTATTAATTATAGTCTTATAATTAATGATATTCTTCTTAATATTCTGATATTTTTAATCTTATTCATTGTCTGTTCCCCCCTATAAATTCAGTCTTTGTGACAGTAAGGACTTTTGTGCCTTATTCCATGTGGTATCCCAGCACCTAAACAGTGCCTGACACGTGAATGGTAATCCGTGAACCTTTAGCAAAAGTGTCCAAAGAACAGAAGGATCACTGCCCCAAAGCCCTGGGAGTGAGCTGCCAGCGGGGCAACTGAAATGTTCTGAAATCATCTGATCAGATGCACATCATCAAGCACTATTTCCATGGAGAGACTCCTGGAAAATAGGATTTCTTTTGAGTTGTTACTTCTTTATAACAAACATTGCCATGAATAAATTCTGTATGCTTTTAGTAATTTGTGGGCCCCAACTGTAAGAAGCAAAGTGCAATGGAAAGGTCCTGAGGCTGGGAGCTGGACAAAAGTTTTTTGGGAGAAGGAGGAATGCTTAATAAATGCTTTTAAAAAAATCTGAAGTGTACTGGATTTAAAGTGTTGTGTTTCAGGTATGCAGCAAAGTGATTGAGTTATATATTTTTCAGATTCCTTTCTACTGTAGATAATAAACTATTGAATATTATTCCCTGTGCTATGCAGTAAATCCTTAGTGTTTATCTCTTTTATATATAGTAGTATGTATCTGTTAATCACACACTCCTAATTTATCCCTCCCCACCCCTCTCCACTTTGGTAACCGTAAGTTTGTTTTCTGGATCTGAGGGTTTGCTTCTGCTTTATACATAAGTTCATTTGTATTATTTTTTTAGAGTCCACATTTAAGTGATAGCATATGGTATTTGTCTTTATCTGATTTACTTCACTTACTATGTTAATCTCTAGGTCTATCCATGTTGCTGCAAATAGCATTATTGCATTCTTTTTTATGGCTTATTGGAGGACAGAGGAGTCTGGTATGCTTCAGTCCATGGGGTTGCACAGAGTTGGACATGACTGAGCAACTGAGCAAGAGCAGCAGATATTCCTTTGTGTCTGTGTGCCACATCTGCTTTATCCATCCATCTGCTGATGTACCTCTAGGTTGCTTCTGTGTCTTGGCTACTGTGACATAGTGCTACTGTGAACATAAGGTGCATGTATCTTTTCAAAATAGAGTTTTTGTCTTTTCCCGATATGCACCCATTAGTGGGATTTCTGGATCATATGGCAATTCTATTTTTAGTTTTTTAAGGAACCTCCATACTCTTCTCCAGAGCACAAGTTGACATTCCTACAAACACTTTAGGAGGGTTCTCTTTTTCGCCACATCCTCTGCAGCATTTACTATTTGTAGACTTTCTGATGATATCCATTCTGACTGGTTTGAGGTAATACTTCCTTGTGGATTTGATTTGCTTTTCTCTACTAATTAGTGATGTTGAGCATCTTTTCTGACTGGTTCCAAA
Organism: Madoqua kirkii; assembly: GCA_006408675.1. Lineage (NCBI taxonomy): Eukaryota > Metazoa > Chordata > Mammalia > Artiodactyla > Bovidae > Madoqua > Madoqua kirkii. The sequence continues at coordinate 39,813 of SJYC01098790.1, read as the reverse complement.
TAGGAAAAGGAGTGTGTCAAGGCTGTATATTGTCACTCTGCTTATTTAACTTATATGCAGAATACATCATGAGAAATACTGGGCTGGAAGAAGCACAAGCTGGAATGAAGATTTCCAGGAGAAATAGCAATAACTTCAGATACGCAGATGACACCACCCTTATGGCAGAAAGTGAAGAACAGAAGAGCCTCTTGATGAAAGTGAAAGAGGAAAGTGAAACAGTTGGCTTAAAGCTCAACATTCGGAAAACTAAGAGCATGGCATCCGGTCCCATCCCTTCATGGCAAATAGATGGGGAAACAGTGGAAACAGTAGCAGACTTTATTTTCTTGGGCTCCAAAATCACTGCAGATTGTGACTGCAGCCATGAAATAAAGACGCTTACTCCTTGGAAGAAAAGTTATGACCAACCTAGACAGCATATTAAAAAGCAGAGACATTACTTTGCCAACAAAGGTCCGTCTAGTCAAGGCTGTGGTTTTTCCAGTAGTCATGTATGGATGTGAGAGTTGGATTATGAAGAAAGCTGAGCGCCAAAGAATTGATGCTTTTGAACTGTGGTATTGGAGAAGACTCTTGAGAGTCCCTTGGACTGCAAGGAGATCTAACCAGTCCATCCTAAAGTAAATCAGTCCTGGGTGTTCATTGGAAGGACTGATGCTGAAGTTGAAACTTCAATACTTTGGCCACCTGATGTGAAGAACTGACTCACTGGAAAAGACCTTGATGCTGGGAAAGGTTGAGGCAGGAGGAAAAGGGGACAACAGAGAATGAGATCGTTGGATAGCATCACCAATTCAATGGACATGAGTTTGAATAAACTCTGAGAGTTGGTGATGGACAGGGAGGCCTGGTGTGCTGCAGTCCATAGAGTTGCAAAGAGTCAGACATGACTGAGCGACTGAGCTGACTGACTGACTGACTGAGCATTTTTCATGTGGCTGTTGGCTGTCTGTTTGTCTTGTTTGGAGAAATGTCTGTTTAGGTCTTATGTTCATTTTTTTTTAATTGGGTTGGAGTTTTTTTTACAGTAAGTTGTATGAACCTTTGTATATTTTGGAAATTAGTCCCTCGTCCATCACATAATTTGCAGATATTTTCTGCCAATTCATAAGTTATCATTTCATTTTGTTGTGCAAAAACTTTAAAGTTTGATTAGGTTCCAGTTTGTTTATTTTTGCCTTCTTTTTTGTGGAAGACTAATCTAAGAAAATATTGTTACAGTTATGTCAGAATGTTTTGCCTGTGCTCTTGTCTAGGAGTTTTATGGTGTCTTTTCTTATATGTAAGTCTTTAAGTCATTCTGGGTTTATTTTTTTGTATCCTGTGAGGGTGTGTGCTAAATTCATTGATTTATATGTGGCTCTCCAGCTCTCTCAGCACCACTTGCTGCAAAGACTGTCTCTTCTCCATTCTATGTTCTTGCCTCCTCTCTCAAAGTTTAATTTATCATTAGCATATGGATTTATTTCTGGGCTGTCTATTCTGTTCCATTGATCCATATGTTTGGTTTTGTGCTAGTGCCATGCTGTTTTGTTTACCACAGCTTTGTAGTATTGTTTGAAGTCTGGGAAACTGAAGGGTTTCCCAAAAAAGGCTTTGCTCTTTTTCCTTAGAATTGCTTTGCAATTCTGTGTCTTTTGTTGTGCCGTGTGAACTTTAGGATTGCTTGTTTTTCCTTTTGTGGTTTGATGGTTTTCTTTGCTATTATGCTTGTGTTCCTTTATTTTGGGGTTTTGTGAGTGTGTTGTATGTTTTTGATTTGTGGGCACCCTGGTTTTCAAGAATGTTAACCCATAAGTATATCTGCTTACTCTAGGTTCAAACATGTTTGAAAGGTCTACATTTTTAACTCCCTTCCCCCCACATTTTGTGATTTTAATGTCCTATTTTACATCTTCATGTTTATCCTTTTGCTGTTAATTATAGTTATAATCCCTCATCAATTTTTTGGTTGTTTTTAAATCTATATACTGACTTATTTAAGTGATTTTCAGTCGTTTTATAAATTTACCTTGCCTATTGTGATTTTCCCTCTTTTTTAGAATCTTGTTTCTTCTCTGTTTAGGGAAGACCTTTTGGTATTTCTTTTAGGATGGGTTTGGTATTGCTGTATTCTTTCAGTTTTTTCTTTTTTGAGAAATTCTTAGTCTCTCTGTTCTCAGTGATAATCTTGCTGGGTAGAGTATCCTAGGTTGCAGGTTTTTCCCTTTCAGGACTCTAAACATACATTGCCACTCTCTCTGGCCTACAGCGCTTGTGTAGAAAAATCAGCTGATGGCCTTATGGGGGGGTTCCCTTGTAACTGACTCTCTGTTTTTCTCTTGCAGCCTTTAAATCCTCTCTTTAACTCTTTTTATTTTAGCTATACTATATCTCAGTGTATCCTGATAGCTCAGTTGGTAAAGAATCTGCCTGCAATGCAGGAGACCCCGGTTCGATTCCTGGGTCAGGAAGATCCACTGGAGAAGGGAAAGGCTACCCACCTCAGTATCCTTGGGCTTCCCTTGTGACTCAGCTGGTAAAGAATCCACCTGCAATGCAGGAGACCCTGGTTCGATCCCTGGGTTGGGAAGATCCCCTGGAGAAGGGAAAGGCCTGGAGAATTCCAGGGACTATATAGTCAGTGGGGTCACAGAGAGTTGGACACGACTAAGTGACTCTCACTTTCACTTCACTTTCATGTCTCAGTGTGGATCTGTGTGGGTTCACCTTGTTTGGGACCCTCTGTGCTCCTGTACCTGGTTATCTGTTTCTTGCTTTAGGTTTGGGAGGTTTCCAGCCCTAATTTCTTCAAATATGTTTTTGGTCTTATTTTCCTTTCTTCTCCTTCAAGAACCCCTGTTATGTATAGATTGGCACACTTTTTATGATCCTGTAGATCTTGTATGTTGCTTCCATTTTTTTTCATTTATCTGTCTACTGTCTACTGTCTGATTGATTGATTTCCATTATTCTGTCTTCCTGATCACTTATTTGTTCTCCTGCAATATTTAGTCTTCTGTTCACTGCTTATAGCTTGTTTTCATCTTGGCATTGAAGTTGTCTAATTTTGACTTGTTCCTGTTAGTAGCTTCTAGTGCCTTGTTACAGTAATCTGTATTTCTATCAATAATAATTCCTTCAGCATTTTTATTGCCTCCATTTTGAAGTCAGCATCTGCTAGACTGGAGAGGTCTGTTTCATCATTTGGACTTTGAAGGGATTTCTGTTCTTTTAATTGGGAATAGTTCCTCTGCACCTACATTTTCCTTAAATTTCTGTATCTGTGAATTTCAGAGGGGCAGTTGTGTGCTGTGGTCTTGACAAGCAGTGTTTATGTGGGCAAATCCCAAATCCCTGTGTAGACTAAGCGAACCTGGTATTTTTGAGGTGAGGGCTGTACTTGTCTTTTCTCAGCGTGCGCTGGTCATTACCCCCTTGATAAGGGTGTGACTGGTGTGGTGGTGACCAAGCCTCACTGGGTGTTTGGGGCCCTCTTCTTTTCTCTGTGGCTGTCACAGCCCTGTTGCGGAAGGGGGTCTGTGCCCTTATTGGAGAAGAAACCCTGAGGGTCAGGTTAATGAGGCTCCATTGCCCTTGAGTGTGTGCTCTGTCCCCAAGGAGACGAGTGCTGAAGCAGGTGAGGCCCCTTTGGTCACAGCTGATGTACACACCGCGTGTACAGGCCCCTGTGGTCACAGCTGATGTACGCGCCACGTGTACAGGCCCCCGTGGTCACAGCTGATGTACGCACTGCATGTATAGGCCCCTGTGGTCACAGCTGATGTACGCACCACGTGTACAGGCCCCTGTGGTCACAGCTGATGTACGCACCGCATGTATAGGCCCCTGTGGTCACAGCTAATGTACGCACCACGTGTACAGGCCCCTGTGGTCACAGCTGATATACGCACCACATGTATAGGCCCCTGTGGTCACAGCTGATGTACGTACCGCGTGTACAGGCCCCTGTGGTCACAGCTGATATATGCACCACATGTATAGGCCCCTGTGGTCACAGCTGATGTACGTACCGCGTGTATAGGCCCCTGTGGTCACAGCTGATGTACGCACCGCGTGTACAGGCCCCTGTGGTCACAGCTGATGTACACACCGCGTGTACAAGCCCCTGTGGTCACAGCTGATGTACGCACTGCGTGTACAGGCCCCTGTGGTCACAGCTGATGTACACACCACATGTATAGGCCCCTGTGATCACAGCCGGTGTATGCACCGCATGCGTAGGCCCCTGTGGTCACAGCTGATGTACGCACCGCGTGTACAGGCACCTGTGGTCACAGAAGATGTATGCATGGTGCGTGTAGGCCCCTGTGGTCACAGCTGATGTACGCACTGCGTGTATAGGCCCCTGTGGTCACAGCTGATGTACACACCGAGTGTGTAGGTGTCCCTGGTTCTGCCCAGAAGCTGCCCAGGGTCATGCCCCATTCTCCGTTGTCTTCACCCCAGGTCTGTAGCTGGGCTGGCACTGGGGGCTGCGGCATTGTGACCACAGGAATCGAGGGGGTCGTGCCAGCTGTCTTGAGACCTGGGTGTCCTCTGTGGGAGGGCCTGTCCCCCTGAGCTGGCTCCATGCTGTGGTGTGAGAGGACAGGACTGGGATGCTCCCACAGGGGCAGGAGCCACCGCGTACCCCTCCCTGGGGCTGTCCGCAGGGACGAGCGGTCCTATAGGGTCGTCCGGCACCCCGTGTGCACACAGTCAGGGCCTCTGCGTTCCTCAGAGTTCACCACGGGAACAGAACCAAGGGATGTGTGTGTGGAGAGATTTGTTTCAGAAACCGACTGGGGGAGTTGAGCAGGTCAGCAGACAGAGGCCTGGGGCAGTGCTGGGCTTGCGGCTCTCCTCTGAAGGTAGGATCCCTCTTCCTCAGAAGACCTGAGTCTGCCCCCAGGCCTTCAGCTGATTAGACCAAGCCCTCCAAGTTATGGAGGATAATCTGCTTTACTCAGAGTCTGCTGACTTAGATGTAAATTCAGTTTAAAAAAAATACTTCCACAGTGTCATGAAACTGCCATCTGACCAAGTGTCTGGGTACTGTGACCTGTCCAAGCTGACATTAAATTTACCGAACAGCCTCCATGTCCAGCTTGAGGAATAGCATGGAGCCTGGAAGACCATGCTGAGCTGAGTGGGAATCCCAGGTGTCACGTGGAGACCAGCAGGGAAGGAGAAGGGTGCACAGGTGAGGCCCTCACCAACCCCTCTCGGGCCTTGAGGAGTGTCTTCATACCAAACCATGACCCTTCAGAAGGCATTACTGCAGGTCTGGTGAGCAGATTTACTTAGCACTGCTGATGCCAAGTCCCTGCTGAGTTCTCAGGCTAGTTTACCCTCCATCACAGGGATACCTATGAAGCCCCATGTAGCAGTCAAAGTCCAACTCCATGAGCACCGGAAATATTAATATAAAATGTTTCTCCAACAATTCAAATGCCTGTTTTGGGATTATCTTCCCCAGAACAATTGACAATAGAAACAGTCAACCCTTCCACATAAAACTCCACCTTTTATTTAGAATAACATGGATCAAATGAGACCCAAAATGGTGTCCACAGGACACTTGTGAATACCTGAGTGATTGGTTTTAAGGACCACCGGGAGAAGGCAATGGCAACCCACTCCCTGTACTCTTGCCTGGAGAATCCCATGGATGGAGGAGCCTGGTGGGCTGCCGTCTATGGGGTCGCCCAGAGTTGGACACGACTGAAACGACTTAGCAGCAGCAGCAGCAGCAGCAGAGGATACCAGGATCCCATCTGGGCTGCACTGCACCTCTCTGAGTCCTTCCCCCAGAGTGGCTCAAACAGCATATTTCTCCAGTGGTGATCAAGCTGCAGGCCTTACTTTCACATGCAAACGCTCAGAGACAGTACCCAGAAGGGATACCCAGAAGGGAGGAGAGGAGGGTGTCATGGACTCTTCAGGGACCCCGCCCCCACCTAACGTAACAGGATAAGAGCACAGACCATGCCCATCAGTGTGGGCGCTAGCATTATTCCACTTGGACTGAAATCCCAGTTATGTTCTTCAGCCTTTCTGTGTCTCTGTTTCATCAGTAGCAAGGGATGATAAAAGGGTTATTATGGGTATTAAATGAATTAATACTAACAGCTTAGGAGAGTGCCTGGTGCACAGGATTTGGCTCAATAAATTTTAGCCGTACGCATTACCTCATTAAATAGGCCGTTTAACCTCTCTCTCTGCAGCATTTTCTCTTGGAGTGTCTCATCAGTTCCATCCACAGGAATAACATTTGAGTCCTTATTACTTCTTTTGTTACCTCTGCATAACCAAAGGTCACTGCCATGATGGTCGCTCAGAACAAAGGGATTTCCCAAAGATAAACCGCAGTCTCTTGCCCTAGAAAGCAAGAACCAGCAAACAAACAAAAAATACACCATCACCAAAAGCTGCTGGCAGCCCTCCCAATTACATGCTCCAAGTTCGAGCAAAATAAAGTCCAGTCCTCTCTGGACATCTCCTTAAGAAAGGGTATTAGTCTGGTGATGAGGGGCCAATGCAGAATTTTCAGAATAGCGGATCTTGGTTCAGCTTGTGTTTGTGAAGATCACTCCAGCAGAGTGCAGAGGACAGAGAGGAGAGCGGTGGAGACAGAGTTCCAAGCAAACAGCCATTGCAGGGGCCAGACAGGAAATAAGGAGAACAAAACCTTATTTGTTTTGTTCCAAGGCAAGGGCTGATGGAATTGGACAAAAAGACCTTCAACAGCCATCACACTGCAAAGTACAGTCGGCACATTCAGTAATTATCTGCTTTTAGTTTGCTATTGTGACGTTTGACTTGCATCACGGCAAGATGGGATGTTCACTGCGTGCGTAGAAACTCTCGGCTTCCAGAGGCTACACAGGAAAAGATGAGCAAACCCTGTCTGTTTATTTCTCTTCTGTTTCGTGCTCATGAATTGCCTTGACTTTCCACAGTGACAGCTGCCCTGGAATACAAGTTACCACTGAAAATTGACAACTGTTAGATCACAGCACCTTCCTTGGTCTGAAAACACCTGGGACTGGCATTCTACCAGCGGGGTGCGGGCCTGAGCAGAAACCTCCGCCAGAATGAACCATCATTGCTGGGTCTGTGGGCACCCACCGGTATCTTCTGGGGCCCCCAGCAGTCAGCCTAGAGCTGCACTATAGTGCAGAACAGAATCCAGCTGCCAAATCCTTCTTTTATCATTCTTTGACTAAAACAAGTACAGGATCAAGGAATTCTCTTTTTCAGTGATTTGCTGCATTAGCATCTTTTCAAGTGCTTTTTAATGAAAAAGTTTGTTAGCTCTAATCTCGTTCCTGTGGAACAAATTATGGAAGAGGAGCAGTGGCTTCTGGCCCAGAGTCACAGGCCAGTCAGCCTCCAGCCCGACCGTCTGTACACCAGCAAGCTGCCCAGGACGCAGATGCTCAGTGTGTCCTTGAACTTCAATCCAGGGGTCATCTTCATAAACGGGAGTCCTACCTTTTAGGAGACAGAAAGCATCACAGAAAAGGAAAGGTAAAATTAGATAACCCAAAAAGTGAAAAGTAAAATTTTTTAATGCAGGCCTGAAAAACATTATACTCTTACATGTTCGAGCACTTTTATGAAATAATGTTCTTACTGGTGTTTCATAAAAACATGAAACTCCATCTATAGTATTTCTCTAGTTTCAAGAAATTTTGTAGCTCAGTTATTTATAAGGCAGTGTTTCCTACAGCAAGCCTGTCCCTCTTCCCCTTGTTTTTGCCATGACTATATCTCCAAGATTTTCTTCTTATCTTTTATGCTAAAGGAAGTGACTAATGTCCCAAGATATGAACTCTCAAATAAACAAACACAAATGATGCAACACTGCATGATAGAAGACATTTTTCAGAAACAAAATATTAACCTTATCTGGGATATCCTTACATATTTGGGGGCCATAAATCTTGCTTTATTCATCCATTAGGTTTTCTTTATAAGTCTCTTTTTTAAATAGACCCCTTGTTTTTGCCATGACTATATCTCCAAGATTTTCTTCTTATCTTTTATGCTAAAGGAAGTGACTAATGTCCCAAGATATGAACTCTCAAATAAACAAACACAAATGATGCAACACTGCATGATAGAAGACATTTTTCAGAAACAAAATATTAACTTATCTGGGATATCCTTACATATTTGGGGGCCATAAATCTTGCTTTATTCATCCATTAGGTTTTCTTTATAAGTCTCTTTTTTAAATAGGCACACAGTGGTTGAAATAAATAAACCAGGTCTCCACAACCTCAGTTTCAAGGATTGTCCATCTGTTTAGAAAAAGTCCATCAGTAAGGTTGATCTAGTTCTTTCCATTCTTAGATTTTTTTCTTTTATAGTTCCCAACTTTCACCATCCTCCAGCACAACCACGAAGCAAATAAAGCAGACATAAGCACCTGTTCCCAGGGCATTTACCTGGGAGGGGTTTGTTTTCAGAAGGGCAGAGTGGACCACAGAGCAGCATCCCCAGGTCAGTTAGAGAGGAGTCGGGAGACACACAGACTTACGTGTTCTCCCTACAACATGGAGTGATGGGGAGGAGGGTTAGATGTCTTCCTGGGGAAGAGGGACTTATTTTTTAAGAAAAACTGAAGCTTGTGGGTTTTTGTTTTTTTTTCCCTGTCCTTTGAGCTTCTCAAAACCGACCTTCCCATCCTGCTTGTAAACAGGAGCTTCACCCCATCCTGCACTACAGGCTGAAGCCAAGTCACAGAACTGGATTTAAGCTAGAAGACCCTTCAGAGCTCTAGACAGCAAAGAGCTGATTATTTGAAATCCTACACCAAGATGAACTCGCAGCCCTCATTTTGGGGACTCGTGTTACGTGATAGGCACCACACTCAGGACTCGTGTGTGCTGTACCCTCCCCACAGCCTCCTGTGATCCGTGTGGTGGTGGTGGTGGTGGTGTTCAGACACTCGGTCATGTCCAACTCTGCAACCCCAGGGACTACAGCAGGCCAGGCTTCCCTGTCCTTCACCATCTCCAGGAGTTTGCTTAGACTCCTGTGATTGGTGTGACCTGCATGATTCACTGGAGGCTGGCGTCCTGCCTGGCACTTAAGAGACACCTGTTGGAGTCAGTTGTTTTCACAGCATTCCCTGTAAAGGGAAGACAACACCCTACCCCCCCACCCCCGACACCCCCGCCCCGACCCCCCTACCCCTCCCTTGTCCTCTTAACCCCACCTCGAGGGGAGGGGTGACTGGGGAGCCTCTGACCTGGGCCGTGGGGAGGTAAGGAGGTGGAGAACACCCCCCAATGCTGATGTCCACTCGGTGCCTCCCCCAGCAGCACAAGTGTCCCCCAGTCACTCCTGCTGGACCAAGCCCAAGAGGAGGGTGGCTCAGATGTGCAAAGACAAGGCCGAGACAGGGGTTTAAACGAGGGCGTGTTTACCGGCAGCTGTGAATCTCGCGCACTCCACCCTCTCCCAGGGCAGGTGAAAGGCGTGGTGCCATCGCAGGCCGGGGGTTGGGGCTGGAAGGGCGACTCCAGCTGAGTCTCCCCCCCTGTCTACATTCCTCCTCGGCCCCCTCGCCTTCTGAGCAGGGGTCTCCTCGCCCCGATTGTTGTGCACACTCACTGAGGGACAGTCCTCACCCCACGTCTCTGTGCTTCCTGCAGTGTGCCCAGCAAGGACTTTTACCAGAGATGTGGTCCCAGACTCGAACTGCCGACTGTTTCAGCAGAAAATGGAGAGAGAGAGAGAAACACAGCATCCACGCAGTAGCGGTAGCGATGCAAAGGCGTCCAGAGGTGGGTGGGACGGCCTTGTGGAGGCAGACGCCCGGGCTGGCTGCTGCGTCTTGTGCAGGTGTGGCTCGGCGGCCAGCGGCAGGCAGGTCAGGGAGCGGGCGTCTGGGGCCGTCGGAGCCCTCTCGTGTCAGTCCAGTTGTTAACGTCTGCCTGGTGCCCTCCACGCCCTCTGTGGAGAGAGGCGAGTGGCATGGCACGATGCAGAATGGCACGTGGCCCCTAAAGCAGGCGGGGTGGCGGGACACAGTTCAGTCCTTCTCCCGGAGGAAAACCCCGGAAACCCCTCCGAGTGAGAGATGAGAGAGCACGGGACGCGTCAGCAGACTTCCCGGCTCACCCGTCCCAGGGGCTCGCCCATCACAGGAGGCACTTTTCCGGGCACTGGCCCCTCTCCTCACCTGCTGCCCCACTTCCCCTACTCTCTGTCTGCCCCCCTTTCTCCCACTCTGTGCCCCCTGGTCCTGTGGCATCTCCGTGAGCCAGGTAAACCAGGAACGAGCCCCACGGGGGGACCTCGACTGCCACGGGCCCTCGTGGTCAGGACGGTAGGCTGAGCCCAGGGCGGCCCGGGTTCCCTGTGACCTCTATCCACCCCTGCGCCTTTCCCTGCTGCGGCAGACTGCCGTCCTCTGCTGGGCTCCGTGCCTCATCCTGCACCCGGGTAGATGGAGTCGGTTCACTAGAGAGAGACATTGGGGTGGATCCAGCAACCCCAGACTACAAAGAACCCCCATCGCAGCCCAGATGCCCCCCAGATACTTTACTCTCAGACCCGGCTGGCGGCTGCCTGCCCCAACTGGAGGCACTTTGGTAAATGCTGCTGCACCACCCTGGCCAGGGTCACTCTGGAGGCATCAGTCTTCATCAGAGAGAGGAGGAATTCCGCCTGGCAGGTAATTAACAAAGCTAACAGGAAATTGCAATCAGCCTTTTTGAAGGTGAACTGCAGTTTGTAAAATATCATCTAAACTTCATTTCCTAAAGCCCCACACAGCAGAGCTCTGAGCCGCCTTGCCTTGGTGCTGGACTTCTGTGAAATAAATCTTCATTTACCGCTCTCCACTCTTAACAGTTTGCCTGGGACGTGGGAGGAAGGGATAGAAGCTTTGCAGGGCTGGGTCCTGAAAACAAAGCTAACAGGAAATTGCAATCAGCCTTTTTGAAGGTGAACTGCAGTTTGTAAAATATCATCTAAACTTCATTTCCTAAAGCCCCACACAGCAGAGCTCTGAGCCGCCTTGCCTTGGTGCTGGACTTCTGTGAAATAAATCTTCATTTACCGCTCTCCACTCTTAACAGTTTGCCTGGGACGTGGGAGGAAGGGATAGAAGCTTTGCAGGGCTGGGTCCTAAAATACAGCAGTTCCCTGGGTACTGCTGAATGATGCCAGGGAGGCACTGATGGGCTCAGAGCTCCAACCTGGAGCAAGGCCACGCTGACCAGTGCCCTGGGCCAGTGTGGGGGTGCGGGGCAAGGAGGGAAGGCTGTGCCTTGTGTTCAGGACAGTCGGGTGGAAGCGACTACCTCATTCTCCTGTGTGAAGAGGGCCTTCTGCAAAGTGTGATGTTCATATGAGTTCATGGACCACAGGGCTTGGGCCGTCAGGAAAGGCACTGATTTCAGATCTCCAGTACTCTGGATCCAGGCTCTGGGGGGAGTGCTGGGCACTCTCACAGGTAAGCAGTGCCCCCTCTCCCAGGCACAGTCCAGAGCCCCCTTCCATCCACGGTAATGGTTTCATGCCCCACAAAGTACCCAAGAGACCTGGGTGTGGTGCCTGGGCTCCGAGGCCACCCATGGCTCTGCTCTGCCCTCCTGTGTCTGCTGAGCCAGGACAGGGGCTACTGCTGCCCTTCCCCTGCAGCAGTCTCCTGGCACATGGAGGGCAGGGACTTCACCCTTCTCTGCCCACTCCAGGAAAGTGATGCTGAGCACAGTGTGCACCTACCTGGGAGAAATTGCCTGTCGTAGCCAACAGGGAGGTAGCACGTTACAAAGGGGACCAGATGCCTCTTCTCTGTGATGGCCTTGTGGAAGAGCCAGCTGTCAGCAAGGTTTCGGGAGCAGCCTCCCAAGTTGTTACAGGTGCCTGACTCTGAACAGCATGTGGGGCTGTGGCTCCCCGTTCTAATGCTCTGATGCTGGGACATCCATCGTCACCTGTCCTGTACCCTCCAAAGAAGAGACAGGGATCAAGGCGCCTCCCAGCCCAACCCTTTGAGTCCCTAAGTCCTCACAGAAAAGCGAGGAGCTCTGCAGGTGGCAGACAGTTCCTTTCTGTCTCCCCGAAATCCCCTGCCTCGAGGTCTGCCCCAGGTCCCCTATACTTCTGACAGCCGTGCCCAGATGCTCCTTATCTCCGGGGCATGTGGGGCCTCCTTACCCCAGAATGTGACACAGACCTCCTGTAGTTGCACCATCTAGCCTATCTCTCTGGGTGCAGGAGCTGCTCCTTGCTTTTTTTTTAAGTATAGTTAATTTACAGTGTTGGGTCGATTTCTGCTGTATAGCAAAGTGATTCAGTTATACGCATATATATGTTCTTTTTATAATATTCTTTTCCATTATGGTTGATCATAGGATATTTAAAGTATTTTATTTATTCATCTGTGCTGGGGCTAAGTTGCAGCCTGAAGCCACAGGTGTGGACGATCTCCCCATGTTAAAGCCCCCTCCCACCTCCCTTCCTTGCCCATCCCCCCGGTTCATCCCATACACCGGCCCCAAGCATCCTATAGCAAAGTGATTCAGTTATACGCATATATATGTTCTTTTTATAATATTCTTTTCCATTATGGTTGATCATAGGATATTTAAAGTATTTTATTTATTCATCTGTGCTGGGGCTAAGTTGCAGCCTGTGGGGTCTTTTAGCTGCGGCATGTAGACTCCTAGTTACTGCACATGGAATCTAGTGTCCTGATCAGGGCCACTTGCAATGGGAGTGGGAATCTTACTACTAGGCCACCAGGGACGTCCCTATCTCAGGATATTGAGGGTGGTTCCCTGTGCTCTAGAGTGGAACCTTGTTGTTTACACATCCTGTGTGATAGTTTGTGTCTGCTAATATCAAACTCTGAGTCTGTCCCACCCCCCGCCCTTGACAACACAAGTCTGTTCTCTATTGAGGATCCCCTAGAGCCTTCCTTAGAACTCAGAACCCCAGGTAAAGTGGCATCTTAAATTACCATCAGCCATTTCGTTAAATGTCAGTTAACACATCAGCAGGGAAAGACAGTCAGCAGAAAGTAAGGGACTAAACAGCGTGGAAGGCATTGAGAAAGAAAAAAGGGACTCGGGGGGAGGAAGGAGCCTGGAGAAAGGCAGAAGGCAACTTTGCCCACCCCAGGAGTGGTGGCCAGGACAGACGCTGTGGGAGGTGATGGTGCTTGTCATGAAAGCCTGCTGAAGGAGGAACAGGATAGTGTATGTCTTAAGGACTTTAAACTGCAGAATTCTGTGTCTGTTTTGATAGATTTGATGAGGTTTGATTCTGAGACTGGCACCGCTGTGCTGTGCCTCTTGGAATTGTCTCACCCATCCTGCATTGCAAGCCTTTAACTCCCTGGAGGAAAGATGCCAGGTAACCTCAGGACTTGTGGTTATATACTCAAATACACCATTATGGTACACAATCCTTTGGGCTAAATTTTCTTGCATTTCTTGAATGAAATATATTTGTTTACATATTTATTTTGGCCATGCTGGGTCTTCGTTGCTGTTCAGGCTTTTCTCCAGTGGTGGTGAGTGGAGACGACTTTCCAGGTGCAGCCTGAGGACGTCTTGTTGCACTGGCTGCTCTTGCTGTGGCACGTGGCTCCAGGGTGGGTAGGCTTCAGGAGTTACACCACAGGTTTCAGTAGTTGCGGCTCCTGGACTCCAAAGCACAGGCTCAGTATTTGTGGCACACATGCCTAGTTGCTCCAAGGCATGTGGGATCTTCCTGCATCAGGGATCAAACGCATGTCCCCTGCCCTGGCAGGTGAATTCCTATCCACTGCACCACCAGGGAAGTCTGTTCTTAATGAGGAGAGTCACACCACTGGTCGCACTTCTCTAAAAGTGGTCTCTTCTTCCACGTCTGTTCCCCAGAAACCCCACACAGCATGAGAGCTGGGCCAGTGAGAGGCATAGTGCAGGACAGGATTCAGTCAGGTCTGAGGAATGAAGTCTTTTTAACAGAGGACCACTGTTAGGGGTGTGGGCAGCAAGGGTCACCAGGAAGGCGTGATGGGGATGGGCCACAGCAGGAAGCCACCCCGACCACCCCCTGCCCAGGGCTGAGAGGGCAGGGCAGTGGGCAGCTGGAGCTGTAGTCATGGAGGGATGTGGCCCCTGCCATAGGCCGGGGCTAAGGCACAGCAATGAGGGGCCCCACGGTGTGTCCCCCCAGCTTCTCCTCCCAACTCGGACCTGTTGTTGGTGTCTCCCATTGGATGAATGTGTTCAGAGCCTGTGACAGAGGAGCCTGGGGATGGTGCTGGGTGTCCACCTCCAGGGTCTGAAGCAGACCTAGGATGGAACAGAGAGTAGCCAGCACACAGCCACCTTCCAGGTGTGAGAGCCAGGGTCTCCACACTGCCAGTTTGCCTCATGGCACAGAGCAGACGGGAGGATTTCAAACGCTGATCAGGTTAACAGCCAGCACTGGGACAGCCAGCACCAGGTACGTCTTGGCATACTGCACCTTTTATGAAGTTCCATTGAAAATCATCACCAAACCTGACCAGAGTCCACCTGAGGGCCACCTGCAAAGTATTCTTCAGGGTTGTGAAGGTCGTAAGGGAGAGCAGAGCAGCTCCAGATTAAAGGAGACTACGACATGGGAACCACCTGCCGTCCATCCTGGTGGACCCGGGTCAGGACTTTGTCCCTTTTACTCTAAAGGACATCTGTCAGATAAGTGACAGAACTTGAGTAAGATCCATAGATTAGGTACACACCACAGTACATTTTCCAGGTGTTGATAATCGTTGCGATCATGTCAGAAAAAAATCCTTTTCTTGTTTGAAGGAAATAAGATGCTGCAGTATCTTATGTAAAAAGCACATCTCCAGCTTACGTTGAAACAGTTCAGGAAAAAGTGTGGGGTGTGTGTATGTGCTTGTAAAGAGGGAGGGAATGAGTAAGCAAGAAAATAGGGGGAAATGTAAAAATATTGGAAGGTTTTGTTAGACATTTAGGCATTCTTATCTTATCCTATTCTGTCAACTTCTATAAATGCGAAGTTACAGTCTAAGAGAGAGAGAGAGAAGCCAGGCGGTGACCTAGGCTGGTGCAGATGAGGCCCGTTGGTCTGCATGCTGGGGACGGAGCCTGCAGGGTTTCACCAGGGTCCACTCTCGTCCATGGCACCCAGGGCCTTCTCCTCTCATTAGAAAGCCCCTTGGGGGGTTTCTGTTCTGTTCCTTAGAATTTGTTCTGTTTTTATCTTTAATGATCTGGTCTCAGGGTTTCAACATCGGAAGCTGCCCTGATTCTTGCTGGAAGCATAGGTTATCACTTAATTAGGAAGAACCCAACTACATCAGAAAGCCATACCATGTCTGTGTAGAAGGCTTGGCAGGATCCACAGAGTTTTATGTGCGAACATGTGTGATGAGAGTAGTATTTACTCCAGCATGGAGACTGGGTTGTTTTTCTCCTCCACAGTAGACCTGCTGATGCAGCGTTGGCTTTCTGAGAAATGGCAGCAATTTGCCTATTTCCCCAGTGCCCCAACCTGTCCCGAGCAGTTGTTTGAAAAGACTGTAATTACATGTACGGTCCACACATACTTCTTGGATGTCTTAGAGAAAACCAATAACTGTGATGGTTTTAGTGTGGGAGACACAGAAATATACACATCACGACTTCAAAGAAGGTTAGAGGAGGATACAAGCTTTTAAAAAATTCAGTTCCTGACTAGGGTGATTGATTTGTTTTGATGGTAATTACTTTTTGTTTGGGGTATTTGGGCTGTGTGGGAAATGCCCATGTCTTTCAGCCTGCCATCTACTTCAGCTCAAATGTTACTGCAAGAAATGAGCAAATTCTGTGTTGCCAACTAAGGTCCATCTAATCAAGGCTATGGTTTTTCCAGTAGTCATGTATGGATGTGAGAGTTGGACTGTGAAGAAGGCTGAGTGCTGAAGAATTGATGCTTTTGAACTGTGGTGTTGGAGAAGACTCTTGAGAGTCCCTTGGACTGCAAGGAGATCCAACCAGTCCATTCTGAAGGAGATCAGCCCTGGGATTTCTTTGGAAGGAATGATACTGAAGCTGAAACTCCAGTACTTTGGCCAACTCATGCCAAGAGTTGACTCATTGAAAAAGACTTTGATGCTGGGAAGGATTGGGGGCAGGAGGAGAAGGGGACGACAGAGGATGAGATGGCTGGATGGAATCACTGACTCGATGGACATGGTGAGTCTGAGTGAACTCCAGGAGTTGGTGATGGACAGGGAGGCCTGGCGTGCTGTGATTCATGGGGTCACAAAGAGTCGGACACGACTGAGCAACTGAACTGAACTGAACTGATGACGTCATTGTGTAGAGTTTAAAAAAGGACACTCAGGTACTAGTTGTCAACATGGTTGGTTTTAAGATTGAGACCACCAGGCAAGTACTATTAGCTGAAGTGTCTTTTTTTTTTTTTTTACACCACCAGAATTTCAGGGTGTCATTAATTCAACAAGCGTGTCTTAGATATGTCCTGTGTACCCAGTATGAGGAGAAACAAAGTCAAATAAGACTCCATCCTGGCTCAACAATGCTTACAGTCCACAGTTTCCTTTGCCAGTAAACTTCACAGCTAATGGAAACATAAGACTGGATGTTGGCAGGTGTAAGTTTCTATAAAACTAGAACTTATTCCAATAACCGTACTTTAAAAAATGTTTCAGGACACTCACCAGGCCGGTGGTATGGATGGGGGTACATTCAAAGCCCAAAGCACTAAAATCTGAGTTAACAGTGTTCATCCACATATACTTTATTTTTATGACAACTTATTTTTGCAAAGAAATATCATTTTGTTAAGTTGCAGTTGAGTGCCAAACACACATTTTTGACTGTACATCTGGTTTGATATCACAAACTGAGCAGCAGAACAAGAATAAATGCAATCAATGTTCCACTTGCTAACATAACTACCTCATACCACCTCGAGTTTACTGAAAATAATAATGCTGCAAGGTTCTGATTGCAATTTCAAAAGAAGGTAGCCAGGCACGTTTGTGACCACAGCCCAGCCAGCATCATCAGAGTAAGTCCATAGGTTCCCAGTTCATTTCAGTTAGTCACTCAGTTGTGTCCGACTCTTTGCGACCCCATGGTCTGCAGCACACCAGGCCTCCTTGTCCGTCATCAACTCCAAGAGTTTGCTCAAACCCATGTCCATCGAGTCAGTAATGCCATCCAACCATCTCATCCTCTGTCATCCCCTTCTCCTCCTGCCTTCAATCTTTCCCAGTGTTAGAATCTTTTCCAATGAGTGAGTTATTTGCATCAGGTAGCCAAAGTATTGGAGTTTTGACTTCAGCATCAGTCCTTTCAAAGAATATTCAGAACTGATTTCCTTTAAGATCGACTGGTTTGATCTCCTTGCAGTCCAAGTCCAATAGGTTCCCAAGGTGAGCACTTTAAAGAACAGCACATATTTGAGTAGATAAGATAACGGCCTCATTGAGAGTGAAAGCTGGTGCAGCCACTGTGAGAACAGTATGAAGGTGCCTCAGAGAATTAAAAGCAGAGTTGCCATATGATACAGCAACCCCACATCTGGACATACACACAGAGAAAACTATAATTCAAAAAGATACATGTAGCCCTGTGTTCACTCCAGCACTATTTGCAATAGCCAGGACATGGAAACGACCTCAATATCCATCAACAGATGAATGGATAAAGATGTGGTACGTATGTACAATGGAATATTACTCAGCCACAAAAAAGAATGAATAAAAATAAAGCATGAAATAATGTCACTTGCAGTAACATGGATGAACCTAGAGATTGTCATACTAAGCAAAGTAAGTCAGAAAGAGATATACCATATTTTGTTGTTGTTCCATCACTAAGTCATGTCTGACTCTTTGCAACCGCTTGGACTGCAGCATGCTGTGCCTCCCTTGCCCCCAGTACCTCCCAGAGTTTGCCGAAGTTCAAGTCCATTGATTTGGTAATGCCATCCAACCATCTCATCCTCTGCCACCCTCATACCATATGATATCTCTTATATGTGGCATTTAAAATATGATACAAATAAACTTATCTACAAAACAGAAACAGACAGAGAACAGACTTGTGGCTGCTAAGGGGGAGGGGGTGGAGGAGGGAAGTACTATGAGTTTGGGCTAGCAAGAGCAAACTGTTATTTATAGGATGGATAACAAGATTATACTGTAAGGCAGTATATTCAGTATCTAGGGATAAACCATAATGGAAAAGAATCTAAAGAAGAATGTACATATTTATATATAACTGAATCATTTTGTTATACAGCAGAAATTAACACATCATTGTAAATCAGCTCTACTTCAATTTAAAAAATGTAAAATAACAACCTCATAACTTTTTAATGTCCATTTGTACTTGAGTTTGAAGGCCTATAGCAGTAGAATACAATTAAATATTATTATTACTATGCAATAATTTGATGAAGTTAAGAAATATTATTAATTCATTGAAATAATGCTGTAGGGAATAGTTTACAAGGTGATTAAATGCTTATGATAAGAGTGTTGTATGGTGAAGAGTATCCAAGATGACACCAATGTTTCCTGCCTCCCAGAGTCATTCACCCCTTGTGGGGTTGTCCCCACACTGTGCAGAGCAAGCCTTATGGGCAATAGGATACAAGTGACAGTATGTCACTCCCAAGATTAGGTCGTAAAGGCTACAGCTGTCTTGGCTTCCCTCCCTCCTCTGTCTCTCTGTCTCTGACCTGCCGTCATTCCTAGGGGGAGGCCGAGCTCCCTGCAGCACAGCGTGAACAGTTCTGAGCCCCTGTGGGCAGTCTCCCTGGTGAGGGGCTGACACCTCCAGTGGTGGCCCTGGGAAAGGGGTCAGGAGGCTACAGCTTGGCTACAGCCCGAGAACCGTGGTCCAGACCCATCATCCCAGAGTCTTGATCCAGATGCCGTGTGAGACAAGGAGTGCTTCTTGTTTTAAACAGTCGGGTTTAAGAGTCACTTGTTAACATGCGCAAACAATAAATACTAACAAATGAAGACCGAAAATGTATAATTTAAGGAATGAGCCAAAATGTTACTTGTCGTGATCACCAACTGATTCATGGTTATGAATAATTTTCATTTTTTATTAGACTTTTTATATCTTTTCTTGATTTTCAGTATTTATTATATATCATTTTTTTTAATACAGGAAAGAAACCAAAAAGGCAGTGGTTTTTAACTTGTATTTTGTTTTAATACAAAGCACAATTTTAAATGGATTTTCTTTCCTCTCACCATCATGAGTGGGCCACAGGATTGCAGGGGTGGTGACTAGAAAGGTGGATGGCAGTTCCAGACAGTGTAATGTGGCCAGGATTTTGAGTCAAGTACCAAACTGAGATTAACAACCCAGATGACTGGCCAGTAAAGGTACACGCTACCACACCAGTCAGTTCTTTGCAAAAGCCTTCTAATTTTGGCAGAATTTAATACTGAGAGAAAAGCTGCAGAAATAATACAAAAATCTCTGTGTACCATCATTCTCAGGTAGCAGCATTCTCTAGTCATGAACATTTTGCCACGTTTGCTTTATCAGTATCCATAGGTAGACGATAGATAAAGGAAGGTAGACAGGCAGATATACATAATAGGTAGGTAGGTAGATGATAGATAGTGTGTGTATCTCCTCTGCATAGCACTTATCACTGTGGTAATACTGCATGTATTTGTATAATTTTTGATTCCTATTGTTTTTGGCTGCGCTGGGCCTTTGTTATGGCTCATGGGCTCTGTGTTGCTGCAGGCAAGCTTTCTCTGGTTGCAGTACATGGGCTTCTCACTGTGCAGAGCACAGGCTCTGGAACGCATGGTCTTCAGTAGCAATTGTGAGTGGGCTCAGTACTTGCAGCACAGGCTTAGTTCCCTAAGGCATGTGTGATCTTTGTTCCCAAATCAGAGATCAAACTCACGTCCCCTGAATTGGCAGAGGTTCTTAAGTGCTGGACCACCAGGGAAGTCTCAATTGTTTGGTTAATTTTTGTCTTTCCAAATAGAATATAATTCCCATGATTTTGGTTTGCCATTTTATCCTGGGAGTTAACACTGGCTCATAGAAATGTTCCACATTTGTTTTATGAATGAATAAATGAGAGGAATGAGAGATGAGATAAATCAGCCCTCAAATCTTAGTTCTCAAAAAGTCATATGTATTTTATTGAGCCCATCAGCTGTGTTTTATTTGAAGGCAGTAAGATTCAAATGGAAAGGCAAAAGTAGAGTCCAAAAGCTGTTGGAGGGCCATAAGAAATAGGTCAGAGAGCTGGACCCAGACGGAGCATCAAAGTAACTGATGAAGCAACAGTGGCCCTTGGAGCAGGTTACTGAATTTCTGCATATAAGTCAGAATGGGCTGGGTTTTTCTGTGCTGATACCCCCCAGACTCAGTGTCTCAGACAAGAAACACTTATTTCCAGTTCCCAGTTCCTGATCAATGCACGATTCTTGGCTCTGGACTGAGCCCTCCACCCCACCCTCCCCTCAGGCCCTCAGCACCTGTGATCAGGAACACTGCTGGTAATCACGTCAGAAGGAGGGGAAGCTCTCGGGGTCTCGCCTCACTGATAGACTGGGCTGGCTGAACCATGGCGTGCGTCATTTCTGCTTACACTCATTGTCCACATGCGGTCACAGGGGCCAACACCATCACCATGTGTGTGTGCTCAGTCACGTTTGACTCTTTGTGAGCCCATGGACTGTGGCCTGACAGGCTCCTCTGTCCATGGGATGTCCCAGGCGAGAATACTGGAGTGGGTGCCACTTCAGATCTCCAGGACATCTTCCCGACCTAGGGATTGACTCTGTGTCACTTGCATCTCCTGCATTGCAGATTCTCTACCATTAGTGCCACCTAGGAAGCCCCAACACCATCTCCAGGACACCGGCAAATATGATGCTCCCTCAGGCGCAGAGCACAAGAGCTGGTGGGGACGGGGTGAACAACAGTAATGACTGTGCCGCAGGTCTGACCAGCAGTCTGTGCAACAGATTGGTTTTGACGAGTAGACTGCTAACAAACGATGAGAATTTTACAGAAACTCAGTTCAGTTCAGTTCAGTTGCTCAGTCGTGTCCGACTCTTTGTGACCCCATGAATGGCACGCAGCATGCCAGGCCTCCCTGTGCATCACTAACTCCCGGAGTTCACTTAGACTCACGTCCATCGAGTCCATGATGCTATCCAGCCATCTCATCCTCTGTTGTCCCCTTCTCCTCCTGCCCACAATCCCTCCCAGCATCAGGGTCATTTCCAATGAGTCAACTCTTTACATGAGGTGGCCAAAGTACTGGACTTTCAGCTTCAGCATCATTCCTTCCAAAGAAATCCCAGGGCTGACCTCCTTCAGAATGGACTGGTTGGATCTCCTTTCAGTCCAAAGGACTCTCAAGAGTCTTCTCCAACACCACAGTTCAAAAACATCAATTCTTCGGCACTCAGCCTTCTTCACAGTCCAACACTCACATCCATACATGACCACAGGAAAAAACCATAGCCTTGACTAGACGGACCTTAGTCGGCAAAGTAATATCTCTGCTTTTGAATATGCTGTCTAGGTTGGTCAAAACTTTTCTTCCAAGGAGTAAGCGTCTTTTAATTTTGTGGCTGCAGTCACCATCTGCAGTGATTTTGGAGCCCCCTCAAAATAAAATCTGACACTGTGGAGAAACAGTGGAAACGGTGTCAGACAGTGTCAGAAACTCAGCATAAAGTTTATATTTATAAACTTTATTTATTTATAAACGTTGCTTATATTTCTCTAAAAGCAAAAGTTTTCCTCTCTTCCTTTGATTTCTTCAGAGAGATCCCTAACCATTCCAGAAAGATTTAATAATAAAAAAGTAAAACATAGCTAATAGTTTGTTGAATTATTTTCAGTGTTTGCTTATATTCAGCTGTGCATGTGTTCAGCACTGACAGCACACCTGCTATGTAGCAGTAGCGTAACTCATCCTCAACACAAAACATGAGTCATAACAGCTTGTCATTTCAACTCTGGTCCTTTAAGCAAAATCAAGTTATGGTAAAGCAAACACACCAATGTGGGAGTCCAGGTTTCTAGTCTGAACTACATGCTTCAGTAAACAGCTGAAGAAAATGGCTTAAATATTAATATTAGATTTCTGTGGATAACTTGTTGCCAAAGTCTTGTTATGTTGGTCAACCTAAGTCATATTAAACTAAATCTCTAACAAAAACAGATTCATTTACAATGTAATCTTGCTCTCTGTTGAGTCATGTCTGAAGAAACAACAAAAGCAACGTTCAGTACTCTTCGGCAGTAAGTAGGCAGTAAACGGAAGAATCGGATCTTATTTCATATCATTTAAATGATGTGAAACGGAGGTCAGGAGTTACCAAATACTCCAGAAAGTTCTATGAATCTTAGTAAGTCAGCTAAACAATTCAGCTTTCCTCCATGGCAGAATTCCACCATCAACTTCACATTGAGTGTGTGAATTTGTCCTCTTGCAAGTGTGTGAGAGCATGTGTGTACATATGCGTGTGTGTGGTTACTTTGCTTTCATCAAGGCTTTGAGGTAGACCAGAAGGATGGAGCCTGTAACATTAAATAGAGAAAGGAAAATTGGTCACATGGAAATTCTGGAAAGACAAAAAGCAGCTTTTGCTGTTTCATATTTTTCTCTATTCATTCATCCCTCTGACATGCCAGGCATTGTTGAGTCAAAGACACACAATGAATATACCAGGAAAGGTTTCTGCCCTCATGGAGTTTATGTGCTGGTAAAAAGGGGAAAGCAGTCAGCACAATATAAATAAATATGAGCATATCAGAGCATGACCAAAACTGAAGAAGACACAACAGGATCAAGAATGCGATCGGGATTGACTGTAGTTAACAGGACACAAGACAGCAGATTGGGAAGTCTCTAGTCTCACCTCCTACAGTCTCTCCTCCTCCCACAAAACCACGATTGCACATTGAACAACCCTCTATGAGAACAACTTGAAGACAACAGAACGGCTCTTCTACAACCAGGGGTGTAAAGAAAAACCACACCAAGACTAGTAGGAGGGACAGAGAGTAATGCCCTAACTCCACACCTGCAGGAGGGGACATCAAAACTTGGATTCCTCTGTAAAGAGAGAGAGGTTGGAGCCCCACATTGGGCATTCCAGCCCTGGAGCCCTGCATAGGGAAGATTAACGTTCACAACAGGCTTTGAAAATTAGATATGGATCATTAAAGGCTGACATCAAACATAATGAAGTCCAGCTATATCATTTATAGGATATGCCTTAATCAATTCAGATAGACATATTAACATTCAGGAATAGATTAAAATTTAGGTCATACTTGAATCATCTATTGTTTTTCCCTACTTTCTTCAATTTAAGTCTGAATTTGAAAACAAGGAGTTCATGATATGTGCCACAGTCAGCTCCTAATCTTATTTTTGCTGACTGTATAGAGCGTCTCCATCTTTGGCTGCAAAGAATATAATCAGTCTGATTTCAGTGTTGACCATCTGCTGATGTTCATGCGCAGAGTCTTCTCTTGTGTTGTTGGAAGAGGATGTTTGCTATGACCAGTGCATTCTCTTGGCAAAACTCTGTTAGCCTTTCCCTGCTTCATTCTGTACTCCAAGGCCAAATTTGCCTGTTACTCCAGGTATCTCTTGACTTCCTACTTTTGCATTCCAGTCCCTATGATGAAAAGGACATCTTTGGGGGGGGGGGGCGTCTTAGTTCTAGAAGGTCTTGTAGGTCTTCATAGGACCATTCAACTTCAGCTTCTTCAGTATTACTGGCTGGGGCATAGACTTGGATTACTGTGATGATGAGTGGTTTGCCTTGGAAACGAACAGAGATCATTCTGTCACTTTTGAAATTGTATCCAAGTACTGCATTTCAGACTCTTTTGTTGACTATGAGGGCTATTTCACTTCTTCTAAGTGATTCTTGTCCACAGGAGTAGATATAAAGGTCATGTGAGTTAAATTCACCCATTCTAGTCCATTTTAGTTCACTGATTCCCAAATGTTGATGTTCACTCTTGACATCCTGGAATGTGAAATCAAGTGGGCCTTAGGGAACATCACTACAAACAAAGCTAGTGGAGGAGATGGAATCCAAGTTGAGCTATTTCAAATCCTAAAAAGATGATGCTATTAAAGTGCTTCAGTCAATATGCCAGCAAATTTGGAAAACTCAGCAGTGGCCACAGGACTGAGAAAATGTAGATATTAAAATGTATTATAAATCTAGAGAATGTAAAAATGTTTGGTATTGGCAATGACAAGAAGATCAGTAGAAGAGGCCAGAAAGTCAAGACACAGATCAAAATAAAAACGGGGATAAAAAGCAGTTATTTGATATCAGTTGTGGTTAAAAGAGTCATTAAATTATAGCCATCTTGAGGGAATAATTGGACTCCTTTCTCATCCTTTACTTCACAATAAATTCCACACAGAGCATAAATTCAAACATCAAAAAAGAAGTGATAAAAGAGGGAAAATATGGGAATTTTTAAAATAATGAGAATGAAGAAGGCCTTCCTAAGCAAACAAATTGATATATTAATAAAATTAATTTAAAATTATAAATTTCTGTATTAAAAAAAGTAAATCAAACCAAAATTTAAACCTGGGGAAATATTTGTAACACTTGTAGTGAGAAGGAGTTAATTTCATTAATATGTGAAAAACTCTAAAAATCTCTGACTGTGATGACTAAACTAACTAAACCTTTACTTCACAATAAATTCCACACAGAGCATAAATTCAAACATCAAAAAAGAAGTGATAAAAGAGGGAAAATATGGGAATTTTTAAAATAATGAGAATGAAGAAGGCCTTCCTAAGCAAACAAATTGATATATTAATAAAATTAATTTAAAATTATAAATTTCTGTATTAAAAAAAGTAAATCAAACCAAAATTTAAACCTGGGGAAATATTTGTAACACTTGTAGTGAGAAGGAGTTAATTTCATTAATATGTGAAAAACTCTAAAAATCTCTGACTGTGATGACTAAACTAACTAAAATTGTAGATTAAGGATGAAGTAGGCTGCAGTCCATGGGTTCGCAAAGAGTGGGACACAACTGAGCGACTTTACTTTCACTTTTCACTTTCATGCATTGGAGAAGGAAAAGGCAACCCACTCCAGTGTTCTTGCCTGGAGAATCCCAGGGACGGGGGAGCCTGGTGGGCTGCCGTCTATGGGGTCTCACAGAGTCAGATATGACTGAAGTGACTTAGCAGCAGCAGCAGCAGCAGCTCACAAAAATAAATAAATGCTATTGCAAAAGTGCTCAAATCACCTACAGTGATAAACCAAAAAGGGTAAAATTTAAAATAGACCCATGGAACAGAGAGTTCTTAATAATTCTGACCTTCTAAAACACAAAAACCCTGATGCTAGGAAAGATTAAAGGCAGGAGGAGAAGGAGACGACAGAGGATGAGATGGTAGGATGGCATCACCAGCTGAACCTGAGTTTGAGCAAACTCTGGGAGTTGGTGATGGATAAGGAAGCCCGGCGTGCTTCAGTCCATGGAGTTGCCAAAAGTCAGACATGACTGATAACTGAACAACAAAAACACAAATACATTAGATTGTGTGGGGTTTTTTTTCTGTAATTTTCCGATTTTCTTTCTGATCGCAATACCAAAATCTGACAGATGGCTCAAAAAACAGTAAAAACACATATGACTTTCACTTAGGAGTATAAGAATACTAACAGTCAGCAGTACACTTTTAAAAACACACTAACACCAATTAGGATTCATTTCAGAAATGCAATAATGGTCTAATGTTAGGAAATCACAAAGTTCATGATGAAAGTCACAATATACACTGAAAAGAGATTTGATATTTTATATTCACTACTAATTTTTAAAGAAAATCTTAGTAAATTGAGAGTGAAGAGTGCCTTGTCTTGGTAAATAGAGCAGATGTCATAAAAAATAGTGAGACATCAAAGGAATATTCATCCAAACTGAAACAGAACGAGGAGGTTGTCTGCCACCCTCTGCCTGATGACTCCGTCATCCAGACCCTGTTGGTTTGTTTCTCTTGCTGATTATTTCTGTCCATTCTTGTTCATGGAGTCTGTTCACTTGCAGCTCTCTTCTTGATTGTATGCTGATTATGCTCTTTGAAAAACTGTCTGGGGACTTTCCTGGTGGCAATCGTATGGTTAAGACTCTGCCTTCCAATGTGGAGGGCTTGGGTTCCGTCCCTGGTCAGGAAACTAAGATTCCCACATGCCATGCAGTGTGGTCAAAAAAAGAGAGAAAGTTTTGTAGAGACGATGTGATATCCCCAGAGAGAAGGTCTGAGGAGCTGCTTTCGCTGAGCACTCGTCACCAGCAGGACACCAGTCACCTCCACCCTCGTCAGTCAGGGCTTAGAACCTTGCTAGCCAGAGACTGCCAGTATCTGGGTGTCCATCCATGCCAGGGCAGGATGCTCCCGGCTTCTCTTTAACAGGCCAGTGTCTGGGAGAGCGAGGCCCAGGGAAGGCGGGTTTGTCAGGCACCCACCTTGGGCAGGGTCTGGATCACCTCCTCTGCCCTAGGGGCCTGAGGGCACAGCTCTGGCTGTCTCTCCCTGACCCCTAGTTGCTCCCAGAGCAAACGTGGACCAAATGCCTGACTCAGGCTCTGATTCTTCTCCTCTAACGCCATGCTGTCTTCAGAGCAATTTGAAGGTTTTAAGAAAATGTTTTTACATTTTGCACAGATTTGTGGGGTGAGGCTGGGGGTCTCCGGAAAGAGGATCAGTCTGATGACATAGCTAAAACTCGCCTGTGTCTGTGTCTTATTCTGTGGCCAGAACTTGTTTTGAATGAAGGTCATTAAGACTCATGCATGAGTGCTTAGTTGCTACAGTCATGTCTGCCTCTCTGTTACTCCACGGACCCATGGGATTCTCCAGGAGAGAATACTGGAGTGGGTTGCCGTGCCCTCCTCCAGGGGATCTTCCTGACACAGGGATTGAATATGCATCTCTTATGTCCCTGCATTGGCAAGCAGGTTCTTTACTGTTAGCGCCACCCGGGAAGCCCCTAAATACTCCCCCTCCCACCTCTGGGAACCACAAATCTGATCTCTTTTTCTATGAGTTTGGGTTTGTTGTCATTTGCTTTTTAAATTCCACATATAAGTGAGTTCATACAGTATTTGCCCCTCTTACTTTTTTACTTTGCATCGTACCCTCAAGGTCCATAGAAGGAGAAGTCTACATCATCCTTTAGGGTTTTTCTGGAAGTTCTGATAAGTGAAATAAGCAGAAGATTGTAGAAAATGAAAATATTCTGTTAAATGTAATAAAATCACAGAGGTACAAGATACAGGAAAAGTATTTTTTAAATCACTTGGTTTGCTATTGAAAATCAATTAACAGAAAATAGGATGAGAACCCTGGAACAAGAAATCACTAATGTAAGTGTTATGGTGTTTTTTTATATGTCAGCTAGGCTAAATTAATATCCCCAATATTGAAGCAAATACTATTTATAATTTAGGTGTTCCTTGGAAGGCATTTTGTAAACATAACTAAAATCTCTATTCAGTTGACTTTTAAGCACGGGAGATATTTTTAGGTAGTCTGGGCAAGCCTCATTTAATCTGTATAAGGCCTTAAAAGTGGCACAGAGGCTTCCCAGGAGAAGGAGGACAAGTCCCACCTGTGTTCCAGCTGTGGACGGCCATCTTGTGCCCGAGGTCTTCTGCCTATCCTCTCTAATGGCCTTATAAATTTGGACCGGATTCCCAAATCCCATTAACCGATTTTTTACAACAGATTTTTTAACACGTACCTCCTACTGGCTCTGCTTCTCTGACTGGACCCTGACTAATGCAATAGATGATAAATGTAACAAGAACTTGTGTGGGGTCTTTCTGAAGAAAAATGTCAAATGGGGCTAAAGGACATAAAAGTAGATAAGAGACTTCACAAACTTCTACCCTGAAAGTTCAAATGAATGAAGGTCATTAAGACTCATGCATGAGTGCTTAGTTGCTACAGTCATGTCTGCCTCTCTGTTACTCCACGGACCCATGGGATTCTCCAGGAGAGAATACTGGAGTGGGTTGCCGTGCCCTCCTCCAGGGGATCTTCCTGACACAGGGATTGAATATGCATCTCTTATGTCTCCTGCATTGGCAAGCAGGTTCTTTACTGTTAGCGCCACCCGGGAAGCCCCTAAATACTCCCCCTCCCACCTCTGGGAACCACAAATCTGATCTCTTTTTCTATGAGTTTGGGTTTGTTGTCATTTGCTTTTTAAATTCCACATATAAGTGAGTTCATACAGTATTTGTCCCTCTTACTTTTTTACTTTGCATCGTACCCTCAAGGTCCATAGAAGGAGAAGTCTACATCATCCTTTAGGGTTTTTCTGGAAGTTCTGATAAGTGAAATAAGCAGAAGATTGTAGAAAATGAAAATATTCTGTTAAATGTAATAAAAGCACAGAGGTACAAGATACAGGAAAAGTATTTTTTAAATCACTTGGTTTGCTATTGAAAATCAATTAACAGAAAATAGGATGAGAACCCTGGAACAAGAAATCACTAATGTAAGTGTTATGGTGTTTTTTTATATGTCAGCTAGGCTAAATTAATATCCCCAATATTGAAGCAAATACTATTTATAATTTAGGTGTTCCTTGGAAGGCATTTTGTAAACATAACTAAAATCTCTATTCAGTTGACTTTTAAGCACGGGAGATATTTTTAGGTAGTCTGGGCAAGCCTCATTTAATCTGTGTAAGGCCTTAAAAGTGGCACAGAGGCTTCCCAGGAGAAGGAGGACAAGTCCCACCTGTGTTCCAGCTGTGGACGGCCATCTTGTGCCCGAGGTCTTCTGCCTATCCTCTCTAATGGCCTTATAAATTTGGACCGGATTCCCAAATCCCATTAACCGATTTTTTACAACAGATTTTTTAACACGTACCTCCTACTGGCTCTGCTTCTCTGACTGGACCCTGACTAATGCAATAGATGATAAATGTAACAAGAACTTGTGTGGGGTCTTTCTGAAGAAAAATGTCAAATGGGGCTAAAGGACATAAAAGTAGATAAGAGACTTCACAAACTTCTACCCTGAAAGTTCAAAATACTCCAAAAAAATGAATGCAATTAAAATCCTAGCAAAACTTCTTAAAAAAAAAAAAACTTGACAAGTTTCTGCTAAATAAGAAAGAATCAGGGTGGTGGGGGAGAAGTTCTCCTATCAAATAGTAAAGCTAGAATAACTTTAAAAGTGTGAATTTACCAGAGGAAGAAGCAAAGAGATGGAAGAAGCAGGAAAAGGAGCTCAGAAATAGGCATGTGTGTGAATGGAGATGTGCTGCACAAGGAGTGTGACATCGAGTCAGTCTAGAGAAGCTAGGGCACACCAGTTACCTCTTATGGAGAAGCGCACCATCCAGACATGCAGTAGGTTACAAGAAGAGCCATTTACTTAGCTCATGACTTGGTGGTGTGGCAGTTGGGGCCGGAGGGAGCTGGGAGGCTCTTGGGTGTGGGCATGCTCCCGGCTCTGTGGTCAGCTGGTGAGTTGGCTGGAACTGACAGGCTTTGAATGGTCTCCCTCATATGACTAAGAGTTCCTGGTGGGAACAAGGGAGACTGGACCACACGTCTTACCCTCCCACCAGCTCCTCGGTCTTGTTGATTTCCAAGGGCAGCAAGGGCTGGGCTTCAGTGCCCGGGCTCCTTGCAAGTCTCTGCTTGCATTGTGTTTGCTACTGTGCCATCCGCCAAAGAAGTCAGATCCCCAGGCCCCAAATCAGCAGAGGAGGGCACTTGGAGACAGTGTGGATGCAGGGAGCTCACTGGGGCCTTCACTGCAGCAGATCCACTGTGATGGATGACTCAAGAAATGATGCTGGAAGGACGGAATTATTTGTGGGGAAAGTAGTCTAGATAAAAGTGTTAGTTGCTCAGTCATGTCTGACTCTTTGCCACCCCATGGACTGTAGCCCACCAGGCTTCTCTGTCCATGGAATTTTCCAGGCAAGAATATTGGAATGGGTTGCCATTCCCTTCTCTAGGGGATCTTCCTGATCCAGGGGTTGAACCTGAGTCTCCTGCATTTCCGGCATATTCTTCACCATCTGAGCTACCAGGGAAGCCCGGATTCCTATATTACAACAAAACAAATTCCAGATATATTAAAAATTAAATGTAAAAATTTCCATATGTTAATAACAAAGCTAGCAAATGACAGTGTGGAGGGAATATTTGCAACATCTATGGCAAAGATAGAAAGTATAATCATGCATTAATGTAAAATGTTGTTCCTAGTAGCAAGGAAGAAGATGTATGTCTGAAGTTCTCAAAGAAGAAATGTTGTTAGAGCAAAAGACGTAAAGCTGTGAATAAGCTGAAGTCCAGTGAGAGGCCTTTGGTTTCCAGAGCAGAAGCCGTTAGCGGGCCTGAAATGAAAGAGAGATGAACCGTGAGGCAGTGAGGAAAGGACCCTAGGACCCATCTTCCAGTGAATCTGTGAGCATCTTTGAGCCTCAGATATCTACCCATCTCTGTATAATATTAAGCCAATTAAGAGTTACACAATTAATGAACACTTTTTGAACTAAGCAGTTAAGAGTTACACACTTTTTGAACTAAGCAAAAATCTATGGTCATAATTCCTCAAAGCCTTTCCACTCTTCCATGAATGCCAGCGCTGACTTGAGCATTTGATTCGGTGAAGCACTCTCTTTCCAGGAGCTCACAAGCCAGGGAGGGTTTTAGCAAGAACCACATTTCTCTAATTGCTCAGCCACAGACCCACACTGACCGGGTTGTTAATTCATCACTTTGGAGATAATTGCCACGAGGAAATAAAAACCTCATAAGTCAACTTAACAGAGGGCCAAATGCACTGACATTTATTAAATGTGAGGAGGATTTATAGACGAGGAGAGTGTGCTGCTTGGCAAACAAAGTAAGCTGATCGTGACCCAGACTGGCTGTTTCATTTTGAAGATGCGTTTGAATTCCTGTGCTTCCATCTCATCATTTATCAAGTGAGGATGCTGTTCACCAGAGCACTCCCTCCCCTCTGGGCTGTCACCAAGGGGATGTGTGGTGGGAAAAGCACAGGTGAGGGAACCTGAGTCCACACTGCAGCATCCTCATCTGGCTTCCCAGGCAGCACTGCTGGTAAAGAACCCACCCAGTGCAGGAGACATGAGACATGGGTTCGATCCCTGGAGGAGGGCATAGCCACCCACTCCAGTATTCTTGCCTGGACAATCACGTGAAGAGAGGAGCCTAGCAGGCTGCAGTCCATAAGGTTTCACAGAGTCGAACATGGCAGGGATGACCTAGCACACACATCACCATCTGAGACCCAGGCAGAGTATTACTCACTGGGGTGCTGTGAAGCCCTGGTGAGACCATGCATGGCTGGAGTCTGGGAAGTTATAGACAGCTGGGGACTGTTTTCCTTTCCCTCACTTTCCTCTGGACATGCTCACTGCCTTGCTGGACTCCAGGGGTCTCCCCTAGCTGCTCCATCCTCCCCATCCTGCCAAGCCCTGCTCTGATTTTCCTTCCTGCACAAAGTGGGTTTTCCTTCTCACCGAATGTCTGCTCCATGTGAGTCAGCTGCAGGCATGGAGGATACATTCTCTTACTTAGCAAGTGTGTGATGAGCTCCTGCACTGCTTGGTTATGGCCTCCTCTCCTTGGCTGGATCTGCAGTTCCCTGTGCTCTGGGGCATTGTCCTAAATCTCTCTGTCCCTCTGCAGCACCTGGTGTGTAGTAACATTTAATATAATGAAGCATGTGTGGACTAGAATTGCTTGATGACTCACATCCTATGTAGGGCGCCCAGAATATTTGGGTGAATATTTTAAGGTGACTTAGCACATCACTGATGCCAGTGTCAGTCACTAGGGCACCCAGAATATTTGGGTGAATATTTCAAGGTGACTTAGCACATCATTGATGCCAGTGTCAGTCACAAGCCCCAGGGCTACACGCACATTTGCTAAAAGAAAGAAGAAGCCAGTTTTCAGTCTGTTCTCATAAAATGACATCAATTTCACAATCTTCCAACACTCCCAGCATTATGTT
Organism: Madoqua kirkii; assembly: GCA_006408675.1. Taxonomy (NCBI): domain Eukaryota; kingdom Metazoa; phylum Chordata; class Mammalia; order Artiodactyla; family Bovidae; genus Madoqua; species Madoqua kirkii. Next base: position 7,755 of record SJYC01098790.1, on the reverse strand, counting down.
TCTCCGAAAATTCTCTTTTATGTTTCTGAGGTGTGAACTCCAGTTCCATGAGGTTTACACAAAAAGCTTCTTTCAAGAGAGGTGTTGGATATCACCCCGCCCTCTCTTCCCTTGGCAACCACAATTGTTCTCTGTTACGAGTATGTTTATATTTCATAGCTTCATTTGTGTCATATTTTAGATTCCACATACAAGTGATATCATATTGTATTTGTCTTTCTGTTTCTGACATATTTCACTTAAGTATGATATTCCATGGTTGCATCAGTGTTGCTGCAAAGAGCATCATTTAGCTTTTGTGACTGAGTGTACACACACATACATGCATACTGTGTCTTCTTTATCCATTTGTACCTGGCAATGAACATTTAGGTTGTTTCCATGTCTTGGCTGCTGTGAATAGTACTGCTATAAGCGTAAGGGTGCATGTATCTTTTTGAATTATAGTTGTTCCAGATACATGCCCTGGAATGGGGTTTGCTGGATCATATACTAGCTCTATTTTTAGTTTTCTGGAAAGTCTCCGTGCTGTTTTCCACAGTGGCTGTTCCAGTTTACTGTTGTACATTCCCACGAACAGTGTAGGAGGGTTCCCTTTTCTCCACACCCTCTCGAGCACTTGTTATTTGTAGAGTTTTTAATGGTGGCCATTCTGATCCGTGTGAGGTGGTACCTTATTGTAGTTTTGATTTGTATTTTTCTAGTAATAGGCGATGTTGAGCATCTTTTCGTGTGCCTATTGACCATATGTGTTTCTTCTTTGAAGAAATGTCTGTTTAGGTCTTCTGCCCATTTTTCAGTTGGGTTGTTCATCTTTTTGTTGTATAAGCTGTTTGTATATTTTGGAACTTAAGCCCTTATCATATGCTTGCATCATCTGCAAAGTTTTCTCTTGACTCCATAGATTGTCTTTTCATTTTGCTTATGGTTCCCTTTGCTGTGAAAAAGCTTTTAAATTTGATTAGGTCCCATTGTTCATTTTTGCTTTTATTTCTTTTGCCCTGAGAGACTGATCTAAGGAAACATTGGTACAATTTATGGCAAAGATTGTCTTGCCTGTGTTCTCTTCTAGGAGTTTTAAGGTATCATGTCTTATATTTAAGTCTTAAAGGCTTTTGGAGTTTATTTTTGTGCGTGGTATATGTGTTGTCCTAACTTCATTGATCTACATACACCTGTCCAACTTTCCCACCACTAATCGCAAGAGATGCTTTTTTCTATTTTATAGTCTTGCCTCCTTTGTCAAAGATTAATTGAGCATATATGTGTGAGTTTATTTCTGGGCCCTCTGTTCTGTTCCAATGATCCATATGTTCTTGTGTTAACACTATTTTGCTCACTGTAGCTTTGTAATATTGTTTGAAGTATCAGAGCACTGTGCCCCTTGCTTGTTTCTTTTTCCTCAGGATTCCTTTGGCAATTCTGGGTCTTATGTTGTTCAAAAAAAATCTTAGAATTATTTGTTCCAGTTCTGTGTAGAACATCAGGGGATCACAGTAAGTCTATAAATGGCTATGGTTAGCATGGTCATTTTACCGTCACTAATTCTCGCACTCCAAGAGCCTGGGTTATCTTTCTGCTTCTTTGAATCATCTTCCATTTCCCTTATTAGTGTTTTATAGTTCTCAGCATATGGGTTTTTCACTCCTTTGGTCAGGTTTATTCCTGAATTTTGTTTGATGCATTTTAAAAGGAGTGATTTATTTACAGTCCCTTTCTGATGTTTCATTGTCAATATAAAGAAATGTAACAGATTTCTGTGCATCAGTCTTGTATCCTACTAAATTGCTGAATTTGTTTACCAGTTCTGGTAGTTTTTGTGCAGAATCTTTAGGGTTTTCTGTGGATAGTGTCAGGTCATCTGGGTACAATGACAGTCTTACCTCTTCCCTTCCAATTTGTATACCTTTTGTTTTTCTTGTCTGATTGCTGTGGCTATGACTGCCAATGCTCTGTTGAATAGAAGTAATGATAGTGGGCATCCTTGTTTCAAGATATACTATTGAGTGAGAAAAAGCAAGTCTGAAACTTAGTCTAGCTGAGTTTTTAAAACATGAGTAAATAAATGCAGTGTGATAACCCCTAAATGAGTGACTAGAAAGGGCTGTAATGGTAAACACCTTACCGCTCCCAGGGCCGGCACCTGGAGACAGGCATAAATTAATGAATGCTGATGATGGGGGTTGTTTGTATTTTACTCTGTGTCTCCTGTTGTCTGAATTCTTTATATTCAGAATGTATGATGAATCACTTGTTTAACGGGCAAGTTTTTAAAATTATTACAGGATTGCTGGGTGAAATGACTCAATATTTTAGTTAGCAGTTACATATAACTACATTTTTATATAATAACTATCCAAATAGAATCCTGGAAACCAAATAAATAGAAATCTGTCCTTTCTAAGAGAATCAAAACCAAAAATTGTACTTTCCCCCTAGATTCTGAAAGCCAGTAAACAAGACTTTGTGAGATAAGTTCAATAGATTTGAAACGTTTAGTGTAAAGTACCTCCCACAGAGTTTATTCAGATAAAGATACAGGCACTGTGTTGTGTCATTCTTAAGCTGCCTGGCTGATGTGATGTTGAGATAAAGCAGCCTCAGCACGTTGTTGGAGGTTAAAACAGAGGCCTCTGCAGAGCTAGCTTTCCTGCTGGGTAGTGCTGGGTTCAAATCCTAGCTCCCTGCTCTCCTTTTGGGCCTCAGTGTCTTCATCTGTAAAATAAGGTTGTTTAAAACTTAACTGAAAAGTAAATTCTCTGGCTCAAAATTTGCTTTACCATTTTCCCTTTTCACAGCTTTCCATAGTGCTTTGAGGAGCAGGCAGAAGTCTAAGAAAAACTAGAGTTCTGTCAGAAATGAAACTGAAAATGGACTTAGCATTCAAGAAAAATCATTCCAGCCTCCTTCTAAGCAGGATTTAACACTAAGATTCACTCTTTACACCTGTGTGCTTAGCGGGGGTTTCTGACTGAGGGTTCTGGGGTCCCTGTTACAATCACTGAACCCTCACAGAGGCCCCCAACCTGCTCCAACCCCAGAAACACTAGTACAAGTTCAAGAGAATTGAAGCCAAAACCTCCAGGCCTGGCAGGTGCACAAATGTGGAGAGAAGACACGAGAACACTATGTCTTAAAGACTCTTAAAAGACCCGTAATAATTTTCACAGGCTTTGGGGAACATAATGAGTGATGAGGAAGAATCTAAGCCGTTTACGAATGACCTCAGGCACTGAAGCAAGAGAGAGGGCTGAGGGGTTGGGTTTGTGTCCTTAGGGAGGACAGGTCAACATTCACAAGGAAAAAGTAAGATTCCAGCAAAAGTGAGTGACAATCGATTTGGGTAAGTACTAAATTTAAAAAGCAGTGGATTCACCTGATTCAGCATCACCTGAAAGGATAATGTCCTAGGATGGACAGACCTGATCTTTTTGTGATTTTCATCAGGCCCTTAATCCTACCGTGAGCTCCTTAGAAACATGGCCTTATGGGGAAAATGAAGTAGGTCACTTTGAAGAACTCAGTAACTTGTGTGTAATTTCTCCTCACAAGGACAGTGGACATGGTGACACATGTTCTCAGCTGTGGGAGTGGAGCCTTGTTACCATGGTGACCACTGGCATCAGGGACCAGCCCTCATAATCAGCCCCCTTAAATGCCACTGGTGATGGGGGCTTAGCTAAATGCCTCATGCACGAAAGCTTCTTCATCATTTGCTTCCAGCCGAGAGCAGTCAGGATTTTGCTTTGCTTTCTGTGCCTTGATGGCCAATTCATTACCATCCTCAGCACCAAAAAAATAAGGAGTTTTTCCTTAAGTTTGATGAGCTTGTTGGATTTTGTCTATGTTATGAGGAAAGGCCAAATATTGAATAACTGACTGCAAACTAAAAAGTTACCATGCAGACATAGAGAATAAGGAACTCCAAATTCCACAAAATCTTGAATTCTGAGTAAAACAAACACACATATGTATGCATATATGTGTGTATTAAGACTGAAAAAAGTGTGCTGTAAGAAATTGTAGTCTTAAACTGTGGGCAGGTCTAGATTACTTTCTTTAAAGAAAAAGAAAATTGAAAGGAGAGTTAAAAGAGGTAGACCTGCAATGCTGCTGCTACTGCTGAGTCACTTCAGTCATGTCCGAGTCTGTGCAAACCCATAGACAGCAGCCCACCAGGCTCCTCCGTCCCTGGGATTCTCCAGGCAAGAATTCTGGAGTGTTTTGCCATTTCCTTCTCCAACTCATGCATGCATGCTAAGTCACTTCAGTCGTGTCTGACTGTGCAACCTCATAGACAGCAGCCCACCAGGCTCCTCTGTCCACAGGATTCTCCAGGCAAGAACCCTGGAGTGGGTTGCTGGGCACCAATAATATTAAAAACGGGATGGGGAAAGCAGAAATGAAACATAAGATTTCAAGAAAGGTAGAAATATCACTTTGGACTTTGTAATATTGATTATGTACGTTAAAAATTTAAAGGATACTGTAAGAAATAGAATGTACAATGCCAAAACTTAATAGGGAAAAGAAAGAATAAAGAGAAGTCAGGAAAAGAGGAATGAAAAGCACCCCCTCCCAAAAAAAAGTGGCAAAGTGAGAATGCACAGCAGGGAGGACAGATAGAACCAAGTCCATCAGTCTCATTTGTGCACTTGATTTATAGATAAGCGATTCGAAATTACGTTGATTTTTCAATCAGCTGTATGCTAAAGAGACATGTGGGAGACATCTGAACACAGGAGGGTTAAGGGCAAGCTAATGGGGAAAGGTAAACTTGGCATCTCCCGGGAATTACCCTGAGCTAAAGACTACAGGTGCTGCAGGGCTCAGGACAGGGCCGGGGGTGGACTTGGGCAGCAGGCTGGACCACCTCACCAAGGGCATGATGGCCAGGTCCTCAGAGGAGACCCCTTTCATCTCCTGGGGCCAGTTCTTTAAGATGAGGCAATCAGGATGGCCACCTTCACTTCGACATGAAAGAGGGGACCAGACGGCAGCTCTGAGGAACGCTGGGCTGTTGCAAACAGCATGCCTTGTTGACATGGATCTGAACACTCCCAGGACGTGGCAGGTGCCATTCCTGTGGCCTCACCTGGGCCTGGCATCCCTGATCTCTAGGGGGCAAAATGACTGGAGGGCAGCAGCAAGACCTGTCCTTCCCCACAGGGTTGCGGGCACTGTGCCTCCATCCCTGCCCCGTTGTGCAGTGTCCCTATCGGTCTGCCCTGTTGAACCCAGCTCACTTGGCTGATCCTCCTGCCTGCTGCCATCTCTGGAGCATGGCCCCCTCACTCTGACCTCTGTCCAGGAAGACAGAGGGATAGGAAGACAGTCTCTCCATCAGGGACCCCGACCCTCCGGGATCCACACTCGCCCTCACTGTGGAGTGCTCAGGACTGCCGTGGTTTCACACCAGCAAAGTAAAGCAAATTAGACCCGAGGAGAGAAAATAGCTATACCAGACAGATATTAAACCATGTGCTGCTGCTGCTAAGTCGTTTCAGTCATGTCCGACTCTGTGTGACCCCATAGACGGCAGCCCACCAGGCTCCCCCATCACTGGGATTCTCCAGGCAAGAACACCAGAGTGAGGTGTCATTTCCTTCTCCAATGCAGGAAAGTGAAAAGTGAAAGTGAAGTCACTCAGTCGTGTCCGACTAGTAGCAACCCCATGGACTCCAGCCTACCAGGCTCCTCTGTCCATGGGATTTTCCAGGCAAGAGTACTGAAATGGGGTGCAATCGCCTTCTCCGTTAAACCACGTAGACTTTTAGATAAAATCTTTCCAGAAAAGATTACTAACATAGTGATTAAAAAAGAAACTTTCACCAAGAAGATAGAATCCTGGACCCAAGGCCTCTAAGACATAGGTTAAGATTTTTCAAAGATTGACAGGATTATACAGAGAACTTGACAAACCCATAGTCTCAGAAATTTTATACACCTCTCTCAGCAGCAGATAGCATAAGCAATTAGTAAAGCATTTGACATACAAGAATCATAAAACAGCTAACAACTCCCAAGTAATCCCCTGTGAAGAGCAGAGTATATTCTGCCTTCAGAAGAGGTTTCCTGGGAGAAAATTTAAAACCCTTGGTATTCCCCAGGGACTAGCCAGAAGAGGCCAGTGTCCTTGTGCCTGGGAAAGGAGGCAGCCTGGAGACAGCCTAGGGGCTCAGAGGGAGAGCCGAGAGGCGGTGATGGTGCTGTGAAGGCAGCGACCTCAGCACTTCCACAGAGGGCTCTCAGGCGGGAGCCCAGACTCCAGCGAATAGGCTTGCAGACCACTCTGGGGGTGGTCTGGGCCCCTGGCTATGTCTGGTGGAAGAGTGGTTAGAGAGGCTGTCCTGTGGGATCCCCATGCTCAGCCAGCCTCTGTCTGGCCCTCCTAGCAGCGCATCCTTCTGGGAGAGGACATTTTAGAACTTTGCAGGGGAGACTGAAGGCTCTTCCAGGGAATAAGAGATTTTCACCAGGTGGAGGTTTGAGCTCTCAGCACACCCTGGCCTCCCTTTTACCTGGTTCACTCCCAGCCAGCACCCTAGAATGCCTGCTCCCCACTGTAGGTGGGAAGAGGCCGATGGGCTTATAAACAGTCTCCAGAGAGATGTTGGAATGATTAACTCGACTGGGCTCAGGCTGCTGCTGAGCATCCCCTGGCTCCAGGAGGTATGGTAGGATTTCAGAGGGAACGCAAGGAGGGCTCAGGTTTTCAGGCTCTCGCCCCACACACATGCATGTCTGTGTCTCCAGAGTCAGGTCAGGGGAATCGAGGGCAGGGAGGTTTCATGTCTGGCCTGGCTGCGAGCTGCCCAACAGAGATGGGAACCCCAGGCCCCACCCCAAGGCCACTGTGTTAACGCTGCTGCCTCACTTCCGGCTTTTCCTGCTCCAGCTAGTCATGACATGAAATTCAAAACCAGTCACCAGGCTGAAGAATGCAAGGTATTCAGGTCATGAAGGGCATTGTTTACAAAGCACCAGAGAACGCTGTCTATACATGAGATAATCCCCACGTGCAATAATAGATATTGGCTCCAGCCGTCAAGCTGAATATGCTGCTTCATCTTGCATTTGTCCAATTTTTTTCATCACAGCCAGACCTGTCTGGAGTGAGGCATGAAGAAGCTGTCTTTGTTTTTTTGGGGTTATTTTTTGCTTTATCTTTTCAACAAGACTCACCACTAGAAATAGCAACAAATAAATCAATCCATCAATCAGCCAGTCCAGCACCTATGTGGTTTTGCTCGTCTTAAAATACATGTTTATGTATAATCTCAATAACATGTAGTGGAGATAAAGTGCTTTTAAGAACTGAGGCATTTTACTCTTCCTATAAAGTCCTACGCTAGAGACATGCATTACAACAGATGGCTTGTTCTGCCATATACTCACTGTCATATGTTCCTTTATGCTATTGGGTCATTTAAAAAATATATATACTCTGTAGCAGGGGTTGGTAGCCATTTTCTGTCAAGAGCTAAATACTAGTCAATGCTAAAGGAAATCAATCCTGAATGTTCATTGGAAGGACTGATGCTGATGCTGAAGTTCCAATACTTGGGCCACCTGATGAGAAGAGATAACTTGTTAGAAAAGACCCTGATGCTGGGAAAGAATGAAGTCAGCAGGAGAGGGGACCACAGAGGATGAGATGGTTGGATGGCATCACCGACTCAACGGACATGAGTTTGGAAACTCCGGGAGATGGTGAAGGACAGGGAAGCCTGGTGTGCTGCAGTCCATGGGGTC
>SJYC01098787.1:0-10560 GCA_006408675.1 Madoqua kirkii | reverse complement strand
TTTTTTTTTTTTTTTTGGTGTTAGTTCTAGAAGATCTTGTAGGTTTTAAGATAACCATTCAACTTCAGCTTCTTCAGCATCAGTGCTTGGGGCATAGACTAGGCTTACTGAGATGTTGAATGATTTTCCTTGGAAAGGCACTGAGATCATTCTGTCCTTTTGAGCTTGTACCCACGTACTGCATTTCAGACTCTTTTGTTGATTATGAGGGTTACTCTTCTATGGGACTCTTGTCCCCAGTAGTAAATATAATGGTCATCTGAATTGAATTCCCCCTTTCCCATTCATTTTCATTCACTGATTCCAGAGATGTTGACATTTACTCTTGCCATCTCCTGTTTGACCATGACCAGTTTACCTTGATTCATGGACTTCCGATTCCAGGTTCCTGTGGAGTATTGTTCTTTATTACTTTCACTACCAGACACATCCACACTGAGTGTCATTTCTGCTTTGGCCCAGCTGCTTCATTCTTTCTGGAGCTATTAGTAATTACCCTTCATTCATCTCCAGTGGCATATTGGACTCCTTCCAACCTGAGGGGCTCATCTTTTGGTGTCATATCTTTTTGCCATTTTATGCTGTTCATAGGATACTCATGACAAAAATATTGGAGTGATTTGCCACTTCCTTTTCCAGTGGAAGAACTCTCCACTATGACCCATCCATCTTGGGTGGCCATGCACAGCATGGCTCATAGCTTCATTTAGTTATGCAAGCCACTTCACTGCAACAAGGCAGTGATCCACAAAGGGGATTTACAACTATAATGCTGCAAAAAATGGTTTCGTTAAGTGACTACATTATCTCATTTCAGATTAGAGATGAGGGTGGTCAGACCTATACCCTAAAACTCAGGGTGAAAGATTCTATTAATAAATAGATAAGAAACATTAAAGAGACATGGGTTTATAGATTGGAACTATGGAAAGAGAAAGTATATAGGAAGGATAACAAGAGATGAAGGAGATAATTGACATTAATTATGCGCTGACTGTGCCTCTGTTCTTTACAGACATGTTGTAGCTCAGGAATAAACCATTAAGACAATGAAACAGAAGATCTAGAAACAGATCTTTGCATTCATGGAAATTTAATGTATGATAAACACAGCACATCAAAGAGTGGGCATAGGAACACTGGTCTCCACTAAAAAGAGAGAGCTTAAGTTCTATCCCCAAATAGGTTCCAGATGGAATATAGAGTTAAACCTAAAAATAAAAAAGTTAGAAGAAGGAAATATACTCCTTTATCGTCGTGAGTGGGAAAGGACACAAAAGTCAGAAGCCATATGTAGAAAGAAACAGATGAGCCTGACTACATCGGATTTTTAAAACTTTTATGTGACAGACTGTATTATATCAAAGAAATAGCCTAGGTGAAACTTTTTGCCACAGTTGTAATAATATTCAGAGTTCCTAAAATCAACAACCAAAGACAAAGAACCCAGTAGAAAAAGTGGGCAAAGATGATGAGTAGGCAATTCATAGGAAAAATGTAACTTGCCAACAATCAACGGAAATCAAGCTTAATGTCACAGTACACCTGGAAAGAAAGTGTTCGTCACTCAGTTGTGTCTGACTCTTTAATGAATGATGAAATACTATTTTTTAACCTATATTTTTCAGTGATTTAAAAATTGATGGCATCCATTATTGGCAAGTGTGTTAGGAAGCAGGCAGTCAAACAATGAGGGAGGGAATTAAACTGATACAGCAGTTTTAGATTCAAATGTTCATCCCCTCAGACATAATTCAGTTTCAAGATATCCATCCAAACAAAGGAGCACAGTGATAAGGCCTTTGGTGCAAGGTTCACTAGGGTCCAAATCCTGGCCTGATAACTTATTCCCTGCTGACTTTGGGGGCAAGTCATTTAACCTCTTTTTTCCCTCAGTTTTGTCATCTGAAAAATGGAAATGATGATAATACCAACCTCAGATGGCTTTTGTGACTATTAAATAAGTTACTACATGTAAAGTACGTATAATAGCATGATGATAACTGCTATTTCTGTTCTACAAACACAATAGCCAGGATATTCAGTATTACTTGTAAAGGTTAAAAAAAAAAAAAAAAGGAAAGAAACCATCTATTTGAATAAAGTAACCATGCTTGTTACTTGAATGGGGAAAGGCTCAATAAATACTATTGAAGACCATGTAGACATTAGAGAACAAAAGAGTCTGGGCATTCATTAGTTGAAACTTTCTTTCTCTTTTGGGGCTCCCAGCTGGAGCAGTGGTTAAGAATCTGTCAGCCAATGCAAGAGACACAAGAGCTGTGGATTCACTCCCTGGGTCAGGAAGATCCCCTGGAGGGGGAAATGGCTTCCTACCATATTCCAGGGACTGTTCTAGCACTGGAGATACAGCTGTGGAGGGAACAAAATCTTTAACTGAAGAAGAAGATGCACCAAGAAATGTTCAGAAAGCAGTTGTAGAACAATGTGTTTGGAATAAATATATGAATGATAAAAATTAATTATATAAAAATCTATGGATATGTGGAGTGTTGAGAAAAATATGTGGAAAGATACCTAGCATCTTTTTTCATCTTTTAATATCTCTGAAGTGGGCATGCATCTGACAATCGATGGCATTTCAGATTACATGAAATCTGGTATGAGTAAAGGTAATCTCAGAGATAGGATCTATGATTGGGTAAGTGATGAAAGACTTCTGTATTGTTCTATATACTTTAATATTGTTTGAAACTTTACTAAGAGGCTTACTTGTATAAGATTACAACAACAAATGTAAGATGTTATGAAGAACTTGAACGAACTCTTTGGCCAACACAAAACTTGTTTATCTTTTAGCCTTTGGAAATGAAATGGAAAGATGCCCTCTTGCAAACACTGGAGATAAGATGAAACAGAAAAAACAAACTCCAGAGCTCCCAGTGTCTCCATTCTTTCTGTATCCTAGCCTAATGGTGCTAGAATAAAAAAGTCATATCTTAACAGCTCTTATTTAACAGTTCTTACTACAAAGAACTCTTCTCAAAGGTTTACCACTCCCTGGTACGAATGCTACCGTAGTGGGAAGGATAATCAGAGCATAGGGCTTCCAGCAGAGAGAATTTCTCAGTATAACCAGCACAAGAGATTTTTAGAGGACATGCAGAAATCTCTGAATGCATAGGCTCAACCTTCCTTTCTAGTGTGGCAGTAAGATATGTTTTTTTTTTTTTTTAATTGAAGGGTAATTGCTTTACGATATTGTGTTGATTTCTACCATACATCAACATGAATCAGCCACAGGTATACGTATGTCTCCTGCCTCTGGAACCTCCTTCCCACCTCTCCCCCATCCCACCCCTCTAGGTGGTCACAGAACACCAGTTTGAGCTCTCTGAGTCATACAGCAAATTCCCACTGGCTATCTATTTAGTAAGACATTTTCTGATGAGCTGCTCTTTAGGGGAGGACGTGAATATCATGGTATCTAATTTAAAACGGAAAATCCCACTTCTACCATTGTCCTCCATCAGATGTAGCCTTTCCCAAAAGCTGGAAGGGGTTGTAATGTGAGAATTCTGGTGAACTCACCTGGTTTCTGGAGTGCGTTTTAAATGACACAATGACGCCCCTCAGGAAAATGAAAATGCACTGGATTTGAATCCCTCTCTTGTGGAAGGACAGAGAAAGCTGTAGGGATGAGCAAGGTAGGGAAGAGGGGGTTGGGCACATTCCCCTGACGTCATTTTCTTGAGGATGAGAGAAAGAGGAACGAATATAAAGATCAGCTGAAGAAGTGGGACTCTTTGATGAAGTTCTTTTAATGAGCTCCTGTCCACAGCCACGCAGGAAGTGGCCTGTGCCATTCCACTTCTGGGCAGCTATACGAAAGAACTGAGCAGCGTGGTTTCTGTCGTGTCATGGATGTGAGCCAGGGCGGAGACATAGCTGGTCCTCTGCAGAGCATCCTCGGGCCAGGGGCGCTCAGTGCATTTTTCTGAGACTTTGGATCATTCGCAGTTTGCCCCATAACTCCCACACATTTGCCTCTTAGTGTCCCAAAGCTCTCCCTGCTTCAACGTTCCCATAGGAATGTGGATGCCTGCCAAGCGACCTCATGAACATTCCATTCATCTCCTTGGCTGGGAGGCAGCAAGGAAGCCAAATTGGCTGATATTTAACTGTTTGGGTCCCAAATTCACCCTGCAATGAATGCCAAGCTTGTTGGAATTTTCCAACAATCATGAAGGAAAACAGAAGATAAAACAAAAGAGAAATACTTATTTCTTCATATGATCCCATCTCAAAGACAGTTATTTTTAAAGGTAGCCTAATGAAAACCACATTCTCTGGTTCTCCTTGTGAAATGCCTTCCAGCAGACAGGCATTTTGAAGTAATAAGGCTTTGTGAGGTGTGACTAAAATCAACGTGACTATTTTTTTTCCTTCTCCCCAGCAAACACAGCAGAATATAGCCATCCAAATGAAGATTGCTGTCTTCCAAGTAACCTCAGAGGGATGTTATTCTGCAATTCTAAGATGCTCAAACGTGTGCAACATTCCTTTCAGGGGAATTTCTGAGTCTTGTTCCCACTGTTTTGCTTTCTGTTTATCATTCACCCAGCATGGTCTTAGACACCTCCTGTGTGCCAAGCCCCCTGCCAGGCCCATGGGGACAGAGTGAGGAGGAAGATGCAGTCTCACTGAATAATGGTAAGAGGTCCCCAAGGGCCAGTGGAAAACATTAGCCTAACCAAGGTTTGAATCCCAGTTTGCTTTGTGTGGGTTGTGTAACCTTAGGCAACTTTTAAAAACTCTTTTGAGTCACAATGTCCTCATTCCAAAAATAAAGATGGTAAAACCTACTTCATAGGATTGCTTTGAAGGGAAAATCAGATAAAATGTGTAGTAAATAGCTTTGATTTAGAGGCTAATACAGGTTAAGTGCTCAGCAGATGAGAAAGCTGGTAATTATAATTGAATTATATAGCCAGTTCAATCATCTTATTTGGACAAGACTCTAAATGTACCTTTGGAAAAATCAATTATCTTATTATTGTTTATATGGGTAATACAAGATACAAAATGCAAAGCAAACAAAAATTAAATGATGAAAACAAAACCTCTTCCTTTCCTTTGCCTCTCTGGCACTAGTTTTCCTCCCTAGGGGTAGCTAGTATGACTAGGATCTATTTCTTGGATATAGGTCTCTAACAACATTTGTTCATTCTTGCTACATCATTCTGTTTCTAATGATTATTTGGCATTCCATTGACTGCATGTATCATACCTAATTTAGCTAGTCCCTTTCCGATGAACATTTGTTTCTGATCTTTGGCCATGACAGTGCAGCAAAGACCGTTCTTGAGCTTGGCTTTGAGTAAGAATGATAACCAAAGACATACATATGGTGGACTCCTAAGACAGGTTGGAAATGTCTTTGGAAATAAGGTGACTAGTCGGAAGCAGATAATGCTGATCTGAATGGATTCCTTCTGGACTCTTGTCTCAAAAAATACTTCACATTTCTATTCCTAGAATGTTCATACCACTCCCCGAATCTGCCTATTTGAAAAGTATAGAGTCTACATAATAATACTATAAAAACTGAGGTATTTGCATCCAGATATGACTGCCATAAAACCCCTCCAAGATACATAATAAATGGACTAGTCTTTCTTTGGTTGGCAAAAATGAGTCAAGGATGCAGAAATTACAGACAGCTACTCTAGAAACAGCTGTTAAGAAGATTCACACTCTAATTTTCTGCCACAGCTTGAAACAGCAAAATGTATTAAAATGCGCCACATCGGTTAACATGCGTTCGATTAGATGAAGCCTGCCAATCTGGAAGGAGGGCCGATATTCCTTGGTGGCCGTCTGCTGTTGCCCAGACCTGTGTGTGACTGCGTGGTCTGTGTGTGGAACCAAACCAGAGAAAACCTATATGTGAGGTTCTGGACCTGGGGACTAGCCTTCCTGGATGAATCATTATTTCTGAATCAGGAGAAAGGCCCACGTGGAAGGGAGGCAGGGGAGTGGAAGTCTTTCTAAGAAGTCTCTGCTGTCAGAGGCACGGAGGCTCAAATGAGCTCCATGCAAATGAAAACAGGTCCCAACACCGTCTTGAGCCAAAGAAAATTCTTGGTTAGGGTTGAAAAAATGTCAGATAAATAGTTTCTCCTTGCTTCTCAGCAGGCCCCGGCTATCAGTGCAGTCCAGATCTGGCCCCTGAGCAGTTCTGGCAGGTTTATCTTGGACCAGCCGCTGTGATGAAATCGCAGTAATTCCAGGTTTCCCTCAAATCTAGACTGAGCCAGAGGCAATCTGGGCTTCCAGCATCCGGCTTACTTCACTGCCCTCCCTGCAGTCCCTCCTCAACTTTCAAGCTTCTGATTAAAAAAAAAAAAAAACACCTGAGATGGGGATGATGGATAAAACCCTTCCAGGGCAGCCCAGAAATCTGAAAAATGTCTGTTTCAGGTTAGTTCAAGACATGAAGATGGAGTGCAAGTGAATCTGTTTAGGTGGGCTAGGTGGTGTGATGCTGATGGACATGGGTTGTGTATCTGACGATACGCCAGGCTGTTACCAGACTCCCTACACAAAAGCTCTCATTTAATTCACCAACACCACCATGAGGTGGGAATTGTTGTCTCTGTTTTACAAAAGAGGGAACTGGGTCTCAGGAAAGTTACCTTAGAACTCAGCGGCAAGGAGAAGTATCTGGATTTGAGTCTGGCTGAAGCCTCTGCTTGTTCTCACTATGTTACAATGCTGGCCATAAGCCAGAAGACCTTATTTAGCCTCCAGGAAAATTGGCTGGGATAGAAAAACTAAGGTGAACAATGGAGGGGAAACCAGTCTCAGATGGGAGAAAGTAGAGATGGGTGGGTGGGGTACGTGAGAAAAATGACAGAGGCAGGCCGCATTCACCCCGAGCCTGACCTCTGAAAACCTAGTGAGCCCTGGGAGCCCAGGGGAAGGTTATTGACCAAACTTCCCCAGAAAGCACTTATTTAAGAACTTTAAGCGACTGGCACAGAGTCTGAGGTGCTCTAAGAAGCTGCCCATTGCTCTTTGCTGCAGAGGGAGAGGAAAAAGATTCCTGGTACATCCAACATAGAAATACACCTGTGCTCTAAGGGGTTCTGATTCCAGACACACTGGCCCAGGCTGCTGCGAGACCTACAGTGGGGCTTGTGGGCTTTAGGGAGCGATGTTTATGGAATTTCTTACAATTCCTTTCAAACAGACTTCCTGGGCCAGATGGGTGGCTCACTGCCTACTCTTCCAACTCCGGGCTCCCAAGAGGATGGCTGCAGATCTGTTTTAAGCACAAAGCATCCTCAGTCCAGAGACTCTGAGCAGAGTACATCCCAGCAACATCCAACAGTGTGTGCCGGTAGAGAGGAGCATGCTCACAGGAGAACCTGTGGGATCCTGAGCCTCCTGACACATCTGGAAGGATGCTTGTGAGCAAAGCGGCCCAACGCATGTCTTTCATCTTCTCCTGTGGCATCTTAGAGCATGTTCCTTGGCTCATCCTGAGGCAGCTCTAGAAGGCCCAGAGGTACCAGGAGGCTGGTGGTAAAAGTGAGGAACTCTGAATTCAGATTCTGACCTGAGGAAAACCTATTGTCTAAAAAGCAAAGAGGGAAGAAGCATCTCACTCACGTCCCTGATGACAGGTTCTCCCTGGAGGGAGTCTCCAGCTGAGGGAGGGGAGACTTTGAATCTCTGAATTATTTTGTTGGAAACTATGTGAGGCATTATGAGCCACACGAACGTGGTAAAACTGCTCAACTCTGCATCTCTTGGAAGGGGGAGGGCACTGCCTACTAAGTAGAACAGAAGAGACAAGGAAACACAAGCAAAAACTGACCTTATGACTGTATGACTATAACTTTTGAGACCCAGATATCCACATGCTAGTTTAACTTTACACATTTTTTTAAATTGGTAAACTAGAACATTCAGTTGAGCAATGGGCACAGAGAATGTGACTGACAGAAAGAGGGTGGGCTCTGAGTTAGATATAGCTGAATTTGTCCTTGGGTCTGACACCCTGGAACCCTGAGACTGGGCAAGTTACTTCCTGTCTCATGATGTCACTTAATCATTTGCCAATGGGAACCAAAAAATACCCTGACAATCTTTAAATGTTTTTTTTTTAATTGGAAGATAATTGCTTTAAATGTTGTATTGATCTCTGCTGTAAAACAATGTGATTCAGCCATAAGAATATATAGATATTTATACCCCCTTTCTTTTGAGCCGCCCTCCCACCCCAACCCCATCCCACTCCTCTGGGTTCTTACAGAACACCAGGCTGGGCTCCCTCTGTCATCCAGCAGCTCCCTATTTGCTATCTGTTTTATACATGATAGAGTATAGACGTCAGGGCTCTGCTCAATTCGTCCCAGCCTCTCCTTGTGCCCAAAGTCTGTTCTTTACATCTGTGCCTTTATTCCTGCCCTGCAGATAGGTTCATCAGTATCATATTTCTAGATTCCATATATATGCATCAATATATAATATTTGTTTTTCTCTTTCTGACTTACTTCATTGTGTGTAACAGGTACTAGGTTCATCCACCTCACTACAACTGACTCACATTCATTCCTTTTCATGTCCAAGTAATAATCCATTGTCTGGATTGTACCACAACTTCTTTATCCATTCCTCTGCTAATGGACATCTAGATTGCTTCTATGATCTGGCTATTGTAAACAGTGTTGCAATGAATATTGAAGTACATGTGTCTTTTTGAATTATGAATACCCTGAATCTTGACAGGAATGTTATATATTTTCAAAATTTGTAGCACATTAGGTGTACTTAAGTAAATGCTAGTTAATAATAACAGCAAGAAAAATGACAATAACCCAAAGGGGTCAGATGGTAAGCTCAAGGGTAGACCCTTTGCCATGTTCATTTCTACACTCCCAGCACCTTGCAAACTGCTTGGCACATAGTAGGCAACCTCTAAATGTCTATTGCCTTAAAGTGAGCTGCTTTGTTGGGTGCCACCTCTCTATAAAGCATTGTTCTGGATACACTTAGGGTCACAGAAGTGAGTGAAAGGCTGGGTAAAATTCAACAGACAAGTATTCCAGTCTCTGAGTTCTTCTCAATGTTATTGTTTCACTTAAAACTAGAGAAAATAGCATCTAGCAGGATCAGAGATAGTTGGTTCAGTTCAATTCAGCTCAGTCGCTCAGATGTGTTGGACTCTTTGTGACCCCATGAATCGCAGCGCACCAGGCTTCCCTGTCCATCACCAACTCCCAGAGTTCACTTAGACTCACGTCCATCAGGTTGATGATGCCATCTAGCCATCTCATCCTCGGTCGTCCCCTTCTCCTCCTGCCCCAATCCCTCCCAGCATCAGAGTCTTTTCCAATGAGTCAGCCCTTCGCATGAGGTGGCCAAAGTACTGGAGCTTCAGCTTTAGCATCATTCCTTCCAAAGAAATCTTAGGGTTGATCTCCTTCAGAATGGACTGATTGGATTTCCTTGCAGTCCAAGGGACTCTCACTCAAGAGTCTTCTCCAACACTACAGTTCAAAACATCAATTCTTTGGCACTCAGCTTTCTTTTATAGTCCAACTCTCACATCCATACATGACCACTGGAAAAACCATGACCTTAACTAGATGGACCTTTGTTGGTAAAGTAATGTTTCTGCTTTTGAATATGCTGTCTAGGTTGGTCATAACTTTCCTTCCAAGGAGTAAGCGTCTTTTAATTTCATGGCTGCAGTCACCATCTACAGTGATTTTGGAGCCCCAAAAAATAAAGTCTGACACTGTTTCCACTGTTTCCCCATCTCTTTGCCATGAAGTGATGGGACCAGATGCCATGATCTTTGTTTTCTGAATGTTGAGCTTTAAGCCAACGTTTTCACTCTCCTTTTTCACTTTCATCAAGAGGCTTTTTACTTTCTGCCATAAGGGTGGTGTCATCTGCATATCTGAGTCAGTTCAGTTCAGTTCAGTTCAGTTCAGTCGCTCAGTCGTGTCCGACTCTTTGCCAATCTGAGGTTATTGATATTTCTCCTGGCAATCTTGATTCCAGTTTGTGCTTCTTCCAGCCCAGCGTTTCTCATGATGTACTCTGCATAGAAGTTAAATAAGCAGGGTGACAATATACAGCCTTGACATACTCCTTTACCTATTTGGAACCAGTCTGTTGTATCCATGTCCAGTTCTAACTGTTGCTTCCTGACCTGCATACAGGTTTCTCAAGAGGCAGGTCAGGTGGTCTGGTATTCCCATGTCTTTCAGAATTTTCCACAGTTTATTGTGATCCACACAGTCAAAGGCTTTGGCATAGTCAATAAAGCAGAAATCGATGTTTGTCTGGAACTCTCTTGCTTTTTCAATGATCCAGCAGATGTTGGCAATTTGATCTCCGGTTCCTCTGCCTTTTCTAAAACTAGCTTGAACATCTGGAAGTTCATGGTTCATGTATTGCTCAGGCCTGGCTTGGAGAATTTTCAGCATTACTTTTACTAGTGTGTGAGATGAGTGCAATTGTGCAATAGTTGGTTAGCTCCGCCCAAACCATTCTCCCCTTTCCTTGCTAGCAGAATCC